>JAPKLX010000031.1:2553897-2591108 GCA_026898415.1 Leonotis leonurus
CAACTCATGAAAGCACTATACATAAATTTCTTGAGAATACTTGGTGCAAACTTATTCCAAACAAAACTACTACATTATGTTGGAAACTCCTCCGAGATAGAATTCCGACTCGACAAAATTTATTAAAATAAGGAGTGTTTCAAGAGAAAATTGATGACATGCACTTTTTGTTTTATTGGTTGTGAATATGTGGATTATATATTCTTTATCGGCTCATTTGCATACAAAATGTGGTCTTGTTGCTATAAATGGTTCATAATCAACTATGTTTAACATGTAGATTGAATATAACAGTTTGAGCAACATATGATAGTGATAATGAAAAATGATGTGATAAAAATGGTGAAAATTATTATGAATTTGTGTTATTTGGCATCTTTGGAGTTATAGTAATGAGGGGTAGTTGATAATGTGCCGAATTGATTAAACTTCGTCTATAGTTATAATTATTGAAATTATCTTGTAATAGGTGTACTTTAGTTTGGAAGACTGAACTTGTAATCCATCTATTTTTCATGTATTGTTGTACTTTTGTTATTTGTAGTTTTAGTATGAACCTTGTAATTTGTTGACGGTTTACACCCTTCTTGTGCAATTTTATACTCCTTTCATTTCACTTTAATTGTCACAAAACTTTTAGGCACGAATTTTAATGCAAGGAAGAAAATGGTATAAATAGTAGGTTGACCACCTCTTTTTAGACTATTTATTCATGACACTCAAATCGGTGTCATAACTACATATCAAAAGAGTGTGATTAAAAATTAAATCAAAATGAAAAAAAAGGGATGACACTCAAGTTTTGGGTTGGACGGTCAACCTTCATATCAAATTGAGTTATCCAATAATATGATGCCACTGGCTCCATATTATTGGATACTCAAATATATTGGTTTTAATTTGTATATATTAATTATTTTAAATAATATTAATAAAAAATATAAAAATATATATATGAAAATTCATGATTTTAAATTATCCATAAATAGAGTAGCATATTCATATATTTTGAAGCACAATTAATTTTTATCTATTTAATCACATATTTTTCAATATTTCAATTTTATTTCATTTATCAAATCATGAATCCAAATAATTTTTCAAATTATTATAATCATAAATTAAAATTTTTAAATAATAATTATAATAGAATTATTTTATTTTAAATATATGTGTGTATATATAATATACAATTAATGAAAATAAAAGAAAAATATTTTATTGCGAGTTGGTGTCATGAATAAAGTAGAAATGTTGTAAAAATAGGTTATGTTGTGGATTGTATAGATGGAATAGAGAAAACTTAATATTTTATTTAGATGATTTAATTTTGAAAGTTGTGTAGTACCATTGATAAACATAGTATTAAACTTAATTTAATTAGTTAATTATACAAAGTAGCCAAAAAAAGATAGTATAAGACAAATAATAGCTACAAACAAAGTAATATTTAAATACTAGCCATTTTAATTTTTTCTGTACCAAAATACCATTTTCATTGATTTATTAAAAATATAATAATTTAATATTTTTTTAGTCAAATTAAGCATATTAAATCTAATTTATGTAGAGAAGCAGCCCATTCAAAACAACCGTCGTTTCCCTCCTACGGAAATGCCGCTTCCCACGCAATCGACGACGCTTCCCACCGCCGTGAACCCACCGTTTGTCCCCTTCCATCGATTTCGCGAAACACACCGTCTACACCCTCCCACCGCCGCTGCGAACCAACATTCAGCCGCGTTCCACCACCGAAAAGTAGCAGCGAAACACAATGTCGACTTTCGAGGGAAGTCAGAGATCATACGACATCGCAGACGACGAGAACGTTGTTTCCATTCTGACCGCCAGCAACAAAGCACGAGGAGGAGAGGTATTTTGGTTAAACCCTAGTTATTTGGATATGGGATGGTAATGAATTGAAAGCTGAGAGAAGGTTTCTATCAAAACTTGGGGAAGCGTCCAATATCTCACCAGAATTGAGAGGAATTGGCCGGAAATTCCGACATCCCCATCAAATTTCGGTTATCTCTCTTTTAGTTTTTTATTTTTTTGTTATCTTTGAAATTGTTTATATATTGGTGTGTTTTTTTATTTTGATTGGAATAGTTGTTGTTGTGAACGTAATTTTGATTGTGAAATAGTTTTGTGTAGTGCTTGTGGTGGTGATTATGGTGTTGGTGGTCGCGATTATAGTGGTTATGGTGATGTTGGCAGCGGCGGAATCCTATTTTACTGGTTCTGTAATTCATTTTTGAGATCAGTGTATGAGTGGTATGATTCTGTATTAGTCATACCACTCATACATACATTTCAATAAAACTTTATAATGTGTGCAAATGGTATGACTCGACATAATTTATACCATTCATACACAGAGTTCCTTCTGATGTAAGTTTTCTTGAGTGATTATAGAAAATACAATCTTATAATGAATATCGAGTTTTTAACTTTATTTTTCAGATGAATCTGAAGGGCTTAGTAATTGTGCATAGAGGGATATGGAACAATAATATATACGAAGGTGGACAACGTGATTATACAAATGCTTAGTAATTTATTTATATTTGAATTATTTTCTTCGTATTTATGATTATATGACTGTTGATGCAGTAAAGCAAATCATTCTCACATGTCTTATGTGTTGAGTTATTACACAACTGCAAATTTGTTGTAAACTTATGCTGCCGAAGTTATGCCAACACCATACTTCGATGATTGGTGTGTTCCTACTAGGGCTGTCAAAATTTATCGAAAAAATGGTATATTGTACTTATCGTACCGAAAAATACCGTAAAATACTGAATATAAGGTATACCAAAATTTTTGGTAAGGTATCATACCGTACCGAACTTTTAGGTAAGGTAAAGATATAATTTTTTTCAAATACCGAGGTATACCGTCATATACCATACCGCGCTATATACCGTTATTTTGGTATATATCGATATATATATACACACACACACACACACATATATTTATAATATTACATGTACATATATATTCGATTTGAATTATAAGAAAATTGTTTATTCATAAATTATGAATTATAATTAATAAATATGAATGACAAACTACAAAACTTTATTAATAATTAAAAAGATTGAACAATAACTTATATACTACTTATTATCTTAAATAATAACGATAAACTAATATATATATATATATATATTGTTACATAACTAAATAATTATGATATAATTACACGATCTATTAGTTACTAAATATAATATAAGTTGTAATATATAATTAATGAAAATATATTATTATTTTTATAATATATTATACATAAATGGTCAAATTAATTATAATTAATGCCTAAATCTAGTTAATTAGTTATATGAAAATACAATAATATAGTTAGTTAATATCTTATAATTAATTATATGATATTAGTGGTTTATCTCATAAATTATGTTATTAAAAAAATAATATTTTATGTTTTTTTATATGTTAGATCTTGTTTAAGGTGATTTTCATTATAAATAAATTTTGGTATATTGCAAAAAAAAGGTATATCGAAGTAAAGTAAGGTATATCGAAAGTAAATAAATTTTGGTATACCGTGCAAGAAAGGTATACCGAAGTAAGGTAAGGTATACCGAAACTAAGGTATATCGAAAGGTATGGTAAGGTAACGGTATGAAATTTTCCGTACTGAAGGTAAAGGTAAAGTATAAGGTATGACAATTTTAGTAAGGTATATCGTACAGTGACACCCCTAGTTCCTACACAGGCTGGCCGACCGCATCTTAATAGATTTGGATCTGGTTCTGAATCGTTTCGTAGAAGAGTGTATAAACGTTGTGGTGAAAGAGGTCATTATCATAATACATGTATTGTAATTTTACCGACAAATGAAGTGGTCATTGAAGGTTTGGATGTAGGTAGTAGTAACACGCTTGTTAGTAAGTCTCGTGGGCCCAAACATTGTAAGATGTGTGGTGTTGTTGGGCACACTCGACTAACATGTAGTCAAAGGGGTTCTCGATGATTCACATAGATTCTACATATACTTTACATTTTGTGTATGAAGGGCTTGAATTTTATTATTTCATATCTATCATACTTACACTTTATTATTGTATAGTTTTGGTATGAGTAGTACAAATATTAATTATTTTGAACTTTCGTGCGTTAATTATATTATTATTTAGTTAAACAATATTACATATGATTGTGTTATTATTACATATATTTATATTTATTTTATATGACATTATGTGGCAATGTCATTTCAGTTTCACACAATTAAGTTAGTTAATAAAAAATATTAATTATTGTATAGTGGTCTGTGTGTAGTTATTGATCTTTGAAATATAAAATATTTTAACTGTTTAATAAAAGCATATTATTTCACTTTTTGACTATGATTTATAAATTAGGTGTAATTGTATTATAATAATATATAATTCACAGTAGTAATCTCAATGAAAAATATAAAAAATTGTAGATTAAAGTTTAACAATTGCACGAGTATGAATCAATAATTTCATACTAATCATACTTGGTAAAACTTATGTATACATGCTAGGTATGAGTGGTATGAATATGAAATATTTATATCACTCATACATAGTTCATGTATTAAACTAAGTTCTACACGTTAAGTATGAGTGATATGAATATGAAACATTCATACCACTCATACACAGTTATCATTTACCTATAATTCAGAATACAATATAAATAGGAACATGCATTATATAGTCACTTCAAACTCAATAGCAATAAAGGGTAAATCAGTTAATAACACTACAATTAGTAGCTAATACGATCATCATCAAAAATATTTGCATATTAGTAACATCCAACGAATCCATCAAATATTTTAATTCAAAATCATCAATTACTTTCATTCTTATAAATTCTTCTGCAGGCGAATGAAGAAATGCATGAATCTCAAAAGACATATCATCTTTATTCTTTATTATACACGAATCAATATTAGCCAATAAATTCTCATAATTCATTCCGGCGAGTGGTACAAGAAGTAGATCACGTTGTCCACCTTCATATACATTATTGTTCCATATTCCTCAATGCACAATTACTAAGCCCTTCTGATTCATCTTAAAAACAAAGTTAAAAACTCGATATTCAATATAAGAGTGTATTTTGTATAATCACTCAAGAAAACTTACATGAGAAAGAACTCTGTGTATGAATGCTATAAATTATGTCGAGTCATACCATCCGTACACATTATAAAGTTTTATTGAAATGTATGTATGAGTGGTATGACTCATACGGAATCGTACCACTCATACACCGATCGCGAAAACGAATTACAGAACCAGTAAAATAGGATTCTGCCGCCGACAACACCACCATACCCACTATAATCGCGACCACCAACACCATAATCACCACCACAAACACTACACAAAACTATTTCACAATCAAAATTGCATTCACAACCACATCTATTCCAAATAAAATCAAAAACACACCATCATATAAACAATTTCAAAGATAACAAAAAAATAAACTACTCAAAGAGAGATAACCGAAATTTAATTGGCCGGAATTTGATTGGGATGTCGGAATTTCTAGCCAATTCCTCTCAATTCTAGTGAGAGAGCCGACGGCTTCTGCAACTTTGATAGAAACGGTCTCTAATCTTTCACTTCTAATATTTTTATTGTTTTAATAGTAAATAAATATTTTGTTAAAAATAAATTTTAGTAAATAAGTTAAGTTTAAGTGTAGGGATATTTATGACAATTCAAATTCAAAATTGTTAGAATTTAAATAATGTTAACTTTGTGACTATTACTTGTCTTATACTATCTTTTTTGGCTATTGTGTATTTTGCCTCTAATTTAATAGAATGTGACATCTAAAATAGTGTATCCCAAAAAGAAAAATGAGATATCTAAAGTGGAACTAAAAGAGTATTATTTATTTACCAAAAAATAAAATAAAATCATATTATAGGTTTTCGGACGTGTTATGCAATTGTCGATTATTGCACTAAATTATTTATACTAACTTCCACATGTATCTATATGATAATGTACTCTAACTAATATTAAGAACAATCAATAAGAAAAGAATGAATAGTAAATGACTACTCATATTATATATCTATCAATTATGCATAAATTAATCAGGAAAAATTGTCCACATCAACTAGTTCAAAACCAGGGATGAGGCGCACACTACATCCTCACCAGCAAAGCTACGATTGAGAGAGACAATACCTGTAAGAAATCTATAGTTCAAAAACTGATGGAAGCTTTAGCTAACATTCTAGAGAAAAACAGTACCCAATAGATGATTCGTCAAGCGTCGACACCAGTAATATAAGGTAAGAAAGAAATTAGCTTGGGATCAGTGTCTGGTCTGGTCAGACATGAGATTCTGTAAACGTGGCTATGATTTTGGTATTCTCTTCAGTAATTTGTACAAACCAAACACATTGTGCTGTTGCCAGAGGTGTGGGATAAAGAACGACCTGTACTTGGGAGGTGACATTTCGCGATCCAGGTAAGGCATTGCTGCCACAACCTGTGGATAATGATCCATAAGATATCTAACATTGTTGTGTGTGTGTGTGTGTGAGAGAGAGAGAGAGAGAGAGTAAGCGTGAGTTCGTACCTCCCATGTTTTCAAGTCACTACCCCGAGGGAGGTAAGGTCTTTGGAGATGCAACTCTACAAGTAAAGTGCATTTGTCAATATCTTCGAGCTGCATTGTTATTAGAAGAAAGAAACGGCCAAAAAGGGTTAATCATTGGTAGTAGTAAAAGAATAAAATACATAATTACCGAAATTCGGGAACTATAAATGAGTAACAATGACGGATGAATTACATATTGTTGATCCGATGCCTGGTTCTTATTGTTGAAATAACTTGGAGCAGCAGATGTTCCGCCCAATGTAGAGTTGAACGGGAGGGGGAGAAGACCTTTGAACCCATCGTCTATCCATCTCACCTCTGAAATGTAATCAGGAACAAGAAAAGATGACGGGTATCGGTGCCATTCACTTCCAACGCAGAGGACTGAACCTATATCAAATACAAAAATAACTCAACAGAGTGAGAAAATAACTAATGATAGTTCAGAACCAAAGAAACATGCATACTGAAGGTATAACTTTTGGATGTGCTCTAACATGAAAAGATTTCTAAATAACTGAATTTCGGTCGACAGAGAATGCTAGTGCTTGTATATTTTTAAATATAGTGCATAGTATCCCCAGTCTGTCTACGTGGTGGTGTTTCCCCTTGAAAGAAGCAAGATACGTATTAGCTTTTAACCTGTCTACTTTAGTATAGAATCTGACATATCATGATAGCCAAATTCACATAGCTCCGAGGCTATGTTATATCATCTCTCCAAAATAGCATTTATGGAGTGATTTCATTATCCAGTTTTTAAGATTTTTGAAGCAAATAGCGTCATAGCGATTGGCACAAGAATAACCATTTCTAAGGTTTTCAATAAGGAAATTATAGAAAAAATGATCATTTACAGGGATTAAAAACCCTGGAAACTCAATTTTCTTTATTATGAATGTAGGTCCACAGTTTGGATGCACAAATAAATTTGTAAAACAAGATAGGAACTAATGAAGCCTGGAAAAGGAAACTAATAGGAGTTTCATACCTTCCCCTACATCATCATGGTGTTCCAAATGTTTATAAATCTCAATAGGAGCTGAATAACCATGGATTAAGGAAAATGTCCTAGAATGAGAGGCACATAAAATGATTCCAAGAAGCATAGGCCTCAGAGCTTTTGCTATCTGTACAACCACAGCAAAATCAAGTTCAGTCAGCTTCAAACAAGCCATAGAAAATCAGTTGTGCAAGAAGTCATACCGTAACCAGAAGAGAAGCATCGTTCGTGTTGTACTTGTCACGAAATAAATCAGGAATGCTCTCAATAACAGCTGAAGCAGCAACACAAATAAGAGGATATATTGGATAAAGGAATCTGCAAAAAAAAAACAAAGATAATAACATCAACAGCCATCATTCATCTCTATACTGTACAATAAGCTAAGTACATTCTCCCTGTTCTCTTTTTAAATCAAATGATACTAAAGAAGTTCAAACAAATTATCACTTCTTCAATTAAACGACCCTGCAAAAACCCTTGACCATCTTGCTTTATAAGTTTGGGTAGAGGAGACTTTTGGAAATGCTTACATTACATGTTCTACCTTCTGACAAGAAGACAGATGAAAAACAGTTTGGCAGTTATTAGCGTTTTCCATATAAAAGAAATAGCAGTGATCCACTACAAAAAAAAACTTATTAGTGTTTTTATAGCTTGGAAGATACAGTTAGTGTAAGCAACACTTTTAGAAACAAAAAGTGTGGGTCAAGGAAGGATATCTCAATAAAATATTAAAATAAAGACTTAGGCTTAGGTTCAAGACACAGAGCAATAGAAAGAGGAAGGAATATATATCTTGCCTCTCTTCCTTGTGCGGCTGCAAAGACATAAAAGCTAGCCAGATATAGAAGGGTGAGATGATAACTAAGAAGTCTTGAGAATACTTTTTCTTTACGATGGGAAGGATCACAATGAACATAAGAGCAAGGATGAAGCAAAAGTTGAAGTTATTGAACCCATTCTTCAGGTAAAACAATGGCCCTTCAGTACCATACAAGTGGCTTTCTCCACCACCTAAAACATTATATATCAATAGATTGATGATAGAGGATGTCCACTTCCCGTAGTAATAGTGGTCAACAATGGCGGATAATGCCTGGAAATTTTGAAGGAACATAGGTAAGACCATACTAAATAATAGAAAGATTAGAACATCAGAGAAGAAGACCCTGAATTAATAGGTCTATTAATAATAAATTCTGGTTAGACATGTTTAAACTGTACGAAAATTAAACTTACCACAAGAAGAAGTGATGTTATGGAACCAGACAGAAACGCATGTTTAAACCTTTTCTTGAGGGAGAAAATTGTAAGCGGTAGAAAAGCCAAGAAGGAGAATGGCCAACCAAGAATAACTCCAGTGGCAGCAGTTAAAACTGCAGCTGCAGGCTTCTCAAAAAGATAAAGTGCTGATGATAGAGACATCGCATACATAGAGAATGAACTTGGAAGGAAACCTGTATAAGCAGCAGTAGTAGTAATGAGTTCATGGAAGAACATGATGAGAATTCAGGCCTCTAGTCCTACATGCATTTTTAGGCTCAAGAGTTGGAAGCGGCAACTCATAAATGCGTATAATAAAGAGTCCCACTTACTAGTACTAGCGAAAAAACAACCACTGGCCAAGCATAGCATTGCCAGTGTATATGAAGCAAGGCGTTTCCCATGCTTTCTAGAAAGGGCCACGACAAGGGCAGCATCCGTAATCACAGAAAGAATACCAAGAAAAATCCTCAGAGCATAAAAGACTTTCACCTGAGTTAAGCATAAAGGATTCAGATATGTGTAGAATACATTATCTCCAGCATAAAACGTAAAGAAATATGAAGATGCGTCTTACTTTTTCTTCGCCAAACCACCAAGAAGCAGGTAAACCGACCAAGTTGTGGAAAATAAGATATAAGTACGACCTCAACGCAAATTGGGAGCTGCATCATGCATGGAGGATGTTCATATACATTAGGTAAAGAACAGGCCAACCTTTAGCTACAACAAATCACTACATTTTAATACACAGGAATAATCTAGCATAAAAGTTTAAATCAGAAAAATTAATGACTAGAAGTTCCTTAGAAACGACCTTAACGTGGAAAGTCTATGAAAAAGTTAGGTAAGAGCAAATAGTCTTAAATATGTAATCACAATGTCAAAACTAAAATACAATGATAGAGAGTTTGGAGAAGAAAACCGCATGAACTCAACCAAAGCCCTCGTTCATAAGCAAGAACAAGTCAATAACGATCATAGCTTCACTACTGTACTGAATTATATATATCCTTTTGTTGCAATTATGAAACAGAACTTTGTAAGCAATCATGCTGAACGGCATTCCATTCGGACATTAATTCTCCATGATTCTCAAAGCCTAGTGAAAGCAATTCACAAGTAAGGCACCGCCTCTAAGCAACAAAAAGATTCACAAAAAACTCCACAGATAAAAGTCAATAACGTGTATGCTAGTTGTTATGATAGAAAGAAGATTAGGCGGTTAGAAATAGTTATTAGAGGTAGTTAGATGTAGATAAAACCTATAAAATGAGATTAGTTAAGGGAGAGCACTCATTCATGTACAATCTGTTTCCAGTTTATATCAATATATCATATCCTTTGTTCGTCTCCAACTCGATAACCAACTCGCGTGTGTTGTTGTGTTGTGATTTGATGACAAGCGAGTACCACTGCGCAATACTAGTGTTGCCTAGGTACGAGGTTAATGTCGGAGATGTCCAAGTCCTCGGTGGTTTACCAATAGAAAAAAGAGAAGTAAATAACGCAGCACGTGAAAGCATCACTCAATCAATCGCCGTGAAGAAGAAAACCTAACCGATCAAAAAGGAAATGCAGTGAATTACAAAGAAATCGGCGTTTACCTGTATTCCCAAGTCTGGAAACCGGACTTGTAGAGTAGGAAATGGAGGGGCTCCCAATAATTGAACACCTCGTCGCAATCGTGAATGATGTTGGAAGAGGCGCTCATGTAGCGCAGCACCGCCAGCGACACGAGCGGCAGGAACCACCCCAAGCTCTGGTCACCGTCGCCGGCCGAATTGTTCGGTTTGTCCAGCTTCGAGTAAGGAGTAGGAGGAGGAGCTGTCGAGTCGAGATCAGTCGCCGCCGGCCGCCGCTGCCTCGCCGTGAGAGACATTTTCGTCTTTAGTTTTCAGAATTCGAGATATTCTTTGTTTCTTTTGAGTGTGGACTCTGCTTTTGCTTTTCTCTGTCCTTGTGGAAATGCCTTTTTCTTTTCACCCACCCGTTCGGGTCGGGTCGGGTTTAATATAAGTAAATGTGAATCCGACCTTCTCGAAGTGACAATGTGTTTGCATGCAAGCTTTTAACTTTTTTATTATTTTAAATAAATACATTAAAATTTCACTCATTAAAACCTAAAGTTTGGTTTTTTTTTAGGTCCATACTCCTAATCTATCTATACTACTCCCTCTGGAAAGGAGTTTAATATTTTGACTATGAGTTTTAATAAAAATTGTTGACTTAGTATATAATGTGTAAAAGGTGTAATGAGTGGAGTTAGAAATGTGTATTGTGAGTGGAGATTGAGTCTCACTTAAATTTAGTTAGAAATAAATCAAATGTACTATTGTACACTTAATCTAATTAACTTAAAGATTAATTTAGATAATTTAAAGCTAATTTTATAGATAACCATTTAATCTGATTTTATTAAAACTAATTTAATTTGATTAATGATTTAATGATTAATTTGATTTTAATTTTAATGATTAAACTGATTTAACAAACTGAATAATATGATTAACTTAAAGATTAATTTAGAGGTTGTAATTAATTAATCAGATTAATTAATTAAAGTAATTAACCTGCATAATTAAACTATGAAACCAACTGCATAAGTAATGTTGCAACTGTAGTGATGAAAAGGGAGTGAAGAAGGGCGTTGAACAAGTGATTAAGTAGCAAAAATTAAGAGGGAAATTAAGGAGGGAAAATTCAAACCCAAATTTTGTTCTTACAAATCTTTAAGTAGCAAAATCAAACTTTACAAATGCATTAAACTCTATTCTCAACCTCTCTTACAAAAACTGACTCCCCAAAAGTAAAACAATATTAAATATGTCTGCAACTACAACTGTTAATAGGAAAAAGTTAAGTGAAGAGTAAAGAAATAAGATTGGGCAGTGGTTGTTGAGGCATCTTGATGGGGAAGATTTGAGGCGTGGAGCAGTAACTGAAGCTGGCGCCACCTTCACAGTCACTAGACAGACTGTGTGGAGGATTTGGAAAGCTACAAAGGGTCAGCTTACTCTTGGGCAGGCTGTCCACCTTCAAAGCAAGCAAAAAGGATGTAGGCATGTTGATAAAAAGTAAATAGATGAAGATGTAGTTAGGGCATTTACATATCTTGAGAGATTTTCTATTACGAAGTTGGCAAGTAAGTTAGGTGTGAGTAAAAGCTTAGTAGGTTGTTGGGTGAAAGAAAAACAGATAAGAGCTCACAAAAGTGCAATCAAACCTACATTAACTATACAAAATAAGATAGGTAGACTTAGATGGAATATGAGTCACCTAGATACAAGGGCAGACTGTGGAGGTGTGAAGTATCATAACATGCATAATGTTGTGCATATAGATGAGAAGTGGTTCTATATGACCAAGGCAAGTGGCAGGTACTACTTGCTTCCAAATGAGATTCAACCACACAGAAGTTGCAAGTCAAAGAGGTTTATTACCAAAGTTATGTTTATGTGTGCCGTAAGTAGGCCACACATTTCACAAGATGGAATTGTTTTATTTGATGGGAAGCTTGGAATTTCCCTATTCACACACTTAGAAGCTGTCAAAATGAACTCTAAAAACAGAAGGAAAGGCACAATGGAGACTAAAGCAATCCAATCCATCACAAAGGATGTAATCAAAGACTGCATCATAAGTAAGGTATTCATTTACTGATTTTCAGATTTAAAAGAAAGGTGGGGTGTTTTATGATTTTGTGCTAAGTTTTAAAAAACACAAGTTCAGTTTACAAAATTTTTGATTTAGCACAAACATTCATCATTAAACAAGTGCAGTATCAGTATCAGTTCATCATTCATTTAGCACAAACATTCATCATTAAACAGTTAGTACTCAATGCATCACTGATTTTATTTTGCAGGTTATACCTTCAATCAAAGCAAAATGGCTAGAAAATGCATATAAGCACATCATCATTCAACAGGACAATGTCAAACCACATATAGCAACTACTGATCAAGAATTCATGAATGCATCAAATTCGGATGGATTCAAAATAAGCTTACTTTGTCAACCACCAAACTCACCAGATTGCAATATCAATGATCTGAGATTTTTTAGAGCTATACAGAGCTTACAAGATGACAAAGTGTGTAAAGGTATTGATGACCTAGTAAAGAATGTGGAAGAATCATTTCAAGAACTAACAACAACCACACTCAACAATGTCTTCTTGACACTGCAAGGTTGCTACACTGGAATAATGAAGGATAAAGGAGGCAACAACTACAAGATACCACATATGGGAAAAAGAAGACAAGCAAGAGCAGGAACACTTCCAATCTGTCTTGGGGTGGAAAATGAATTGATAAGGGAATGCTTGGAGTACTTAAACAGGCCAGAGAACAATGGAGGTGGTAAGTACAACATTGACAACTTGGTAAATGCTTTTGGAGAACAAGGTTGATGTTTAGGCAGTGGTTTAGTGGATAGGGTTTAGGCAGTGGTTTTTGGATAGGGTTTAGAACAAGGTTGATGTATAGACAGTTTGCAAATAGCTTTTGGATAGGGTTTAGAATTTCAGTTTTTTTGGATAGGGTTTACAAGATAAGCAACTGACTTAGTGGGTGGTAGTTGTTTAGCATGTAAACACTTATTTTGCCCCATATTTTGGGTTATTAAAGTCTCAGCACGTTTTTATGCATCACAGACATTTATTAAAGCACAGAAACACACAAGAGCCCTATAATCAACCTCCACAAACCACATCACAAATAAGAAAATGGTGAAAACACCCTCAGATATACCTCAAACATGTAGATGCATCATCATAGGGTTTTGTTTTCAAATACACATCACAAATAAGAAATGCAGCGGAGGCATCATAACAGGCTCTAGGGTTTCATGCAGAACATACCCTCACAAGAGGCAAGAACAAATGCAATATTTGTATCAATTCAATATCACATAAGATGCAAAAACAAGTGCAGTATCTGTATCACATAAGATGCAAGCACATATCGGAAGAGGCAACAAGAGGCCAAGAACAGATCACAAATGTAGTATCTGTATCACATAAGATGCAAGCACATATCAGAAGAGGCAACAAGAGGCCAAGAACATATCACAAGTGTAGTATCTGTATCACAAGAACACAAGAGGCCAAGAACAGATGCTAAGAGGCAAGCACAAGTCCAGTATCTATACATATCACTGATGTCCCCAAGAACAGATCACATAAGTCAAGAACAGAGCACAACATGCAAAGAACAAATCACAAGAGGCAAGCACAAGTGTAATATATGTACATATATATCACATCAAGAGGCCAACTACGCCCAAGCACAGATCACCATAGGCCAACTACGCCTAAGCACAGATCACCAAAGGCCAACTACGCCTAAGAACAGATAACAAGAGGCCAACAACGCCCAACAACAGATCATCAAATGCCAACTACGCCCAAGAACAAATCAAAATCAGCAGAGGCCAACTACGCTCAAATTAGTAACATGCAAGTACAAGAGTATACATGCCTCCTTACCAAAGAGAAAAGGAACAAACATCGGTAGCCAGATCCCAACGAGCTCTCTGAACCACTTCTTCTTCTCCTCCGACCACTCTCGATTCTCAGGCGCCTCAGAATCTAGGGTGGTTTCCTCCATCATCGAATTTGGAGGCCGAGTTGGCTTAGATCTAACGAGATCTAAGCCAATCTCTCCCTCCAAAGGTGTTTCCTCCAAGATTGTATCAAAATCCCCAAAAAAATGGGATGGTTCCATCCACGGCTCAAGGTAAAAGGATTGGGTAGATGTAGCAATTTTTACATCAGACTGAGAGAAGTGAAGAGAGGTCGAAGGAGAAGTGAAGGGTGGTGATTTGGAATCACCAAGAAGAAAGCTCGAAGGAGAAGGGAAGGGTTCCATCGAAGAACTAGTGTTTCGAATTTCACAGAGGAAAACGAAGAGAGGCAGTAGAACAGTCGAGAAGATCAGAGAGAGTAGATTAGTCGAGAAGAGAGGCAAAATGATTAGGGTAACACTTAGTATTAGTGGATTAGGGTTAGGTTACTATTAATGGATAAGATTAGTGTTAATTGGGTTGGGTTAAGAAAATTAGTCAAAAAAATTAATGGGCCCACATATGGCAATTTTGAAAATAAAACAACTTTAAAGGGTAAAAGGGAGAAAATACTATGTCCCAAAATAGAAACTTTTAAGTGTTAAACACTTTCATGGAAGGCCCGAAAAGGAAATTCGTTAAACACTTTGGCGGACGGAGGTAGTATAATACAAGTTCGGTCGAAGTTGTCCAATTCAGCCCTTAAAATCCTCTCCACCTCTCATTTCTTTTTCTTATTTTTTTAAATTTTTTGAATTTTATTTATATATTAATCATATATAATATTTTATATTATTCTTATTTCTATTTAGACATATGATATTTATGTTATGTTTTTATTTCATAGATTGTATTATATATTATTCTATATTTCAGTATTTTTTTAATAAATATAATATATATAGTGATATATTAATTTAATAATAATTTATATATATTATGTACAATTTTTAAAATCTAATGAAAATTAATAATTTATGAAAATGTCTAGATTTCTATATTAGATTATATGTTTTCAAATCTAATAAAAAAAATTATATAAAAATATATAAAGCTCGCATTATTTGAATATGTTTTTTTTAATATATAATGTATTATATATTATTATTATAACATACTTTTAATTATAGTATTATTCGAACAATCCACATATATTTTTTAATATAGATAATAAAAATTGAATAAATCATAATTTTTTATTAAAATAATAATATATAAAAACTAGTCAACGAGTATATTTAGATGCATCTTTGATAATTCAATCAAAATGATGATTTTTCGGCCGTATATCATTATTATATAATGAAATTAAACTTCATTATTAACCACGTATTAAGTATCATATTTATATTTTTACAATTTTTTACTAAAATATAAATTAATGTTAAAAAGTATCATAAATTAATTTTTTTATAAAAATTAAAATTAATTTAAATATACATTAAATTTTGAAAATTAAAAGTACGTTAATTTAAAGTAAAAGAAATTACAATAACTTAACAAAATGAATACGAAAAATTACTACAAAGGACCGAATTGGACGTAGATTTCTTCGATTCAATCATGCCCAAGCAAATCATGAGCACGTTTATCGCAAAGGGACGCTAAACGCTTCATATAATATTTAATTTGTTGACACCGCGATTTGGTTATTCATTTGGAGTTGAGGAGCTCACTTATATCTCGGGTTCCCAATTAGTCACTTATGAACCTTCATTTTTAATAATCATGATGTGCATAATAATGCAAGCATACATGATATTGCTTAAATTTTCACAAAATCAAAGGCGCGCTGGAACTTTGATAAATGTCTACCGAGATTGGAGTACTCTGAATGCTCATTCGATGTCATTGTGTTCCACTTTATGTATAACATTGAAACGAGCTCGTTTCTCGTCAGTGGACGTGACTTCACAAATGTTGGCCAAGAGGGTTAAATGTTGTCGGCTATATAATACTCCATGTTGTATTGTGTGCTGTTTGTCGGGAAGGACACGCGAGGAGCTTTTCCATTTATGATGTTGTTTAGCCCGTTTCCGGTCTCGTTTCTCGTGCATATTAGATTGATAATGCTTTAATTTCTATCACTTTTTTGTCTTTGTTGTTCCATTTGATCCTTTTGTTGTTATATTTTATTATCTTAGGTAAAAAGTTGAACAAACAGAACTATTGAGGATCGAGAAGAGAAACTAGGGCGAAATGGCACGAAAGAGAGCTAGCAGCACGCCAGGGTAGCTATCACTAGCACCTAGCGGCCGCTTGCCCTCGAAATTGCATACACCAGGACAGAACGTGAGCCTAGCGACCGCTACCCCCTAGCGGCCGCTGGCTCACCACACGGGAACCAAGTCAGAACGCGAGCCTAGCGACCGCTACCCCCTAGTGGTTGCTAGCTCGCCCAAGATGGAACAAGACAGAACGTGGGACTAGCGAGCGCTGGCCCCTAACGAGCGCTAGCCTCGACACCTTTCTCCCAAGAAATAACGTGGGGGTAGCGGTCGCTACCCCCTAGTGAGTGCTAGCCAGACGGGATTTTCTCCCCTATATAAAGTGTGCTCGCGTGATTTTAAGATACACTTTTTATCCTAGGGTTTTATAGCAAGAGAGAAAACACAGTAGATAGATTAATTACTTCAATTTGATACTTTGCTATTTCTTTTCGTTGTGGATTCGATCGTGATTCAACCCGGAGACTTCTATTATTATTGCATCGTTTATTCCTTAATTTCGTGAGTTCTTATTGCTTTCTTATTTGTTTATCACTTTTACTTATTGTGACTTCCTTCTTGATTAAGTTTGAATTATTAATCCTTTTATCTATGATTCATGTTAATTAATCAATCGAAGCATGTCAAGATTTATTTCCATTAGTTCCTCGTTCTTAGACTTAGGATTTAATTGTTTTCTTAATTCTCGCCAAGATAATTTATTTTTCAATTCCTTTAATTTCACATTCCTAGGTAATTAATAAATTTAGGATAATAATCATTCAAACCACGATTAGAGTGTTTATGATTCAAATTGCTTTTTGTGAAACAACGTAGATGAAGCCCTATTTAGCCTTCCTTGAGAATACGACTTGAGTCAGCTTATTAATCTATAATGACCTCGTTCTATTGCGAGTAACTTAATTAAAATAAGTTGAAATAAATTTTGGAGCCGTTGCCGGGGAAGACTTTAGGCGTTTATTTGCGTTGCATTTTTTCTATTTTTTTTTCTTTTATTTTATTTTTGTTTATCCTTTTCTCCCTCAGGTGCGTTTGATCTTTTGTTGGTTTTGTGTATGCTAGGTTGCCGAAACTTGAGATAAGAATTTGTGCCCTTTGTTGAAAACATCAATAGAAGGGATGGTGTGTTTGAGGAGCGATATCAAGACCTCTTCAACCTTTCTGCCATATTCGAAGAGAAACTGGTGATCATGACCGATGAAGAAGAAGCACCTAGGAAGCTAGGAGATTTTGCCAAGCCCTCTTATGGAATCACAGCATCCGCTATAGTGCGTTCTGCCGCGGGGAGAAATTATGAGCTGAAGCACAAACACATCAACCTTCTGCCCTCGTTCTACGGGTTGGCTAATGAAGACGCACTCCTCTTCATTAGGGAGTTCTGCATAGCTGGTCAGTCCATCCCACTTCAGACACTTAGCGAAGATGAGCTCCTAAGGAAGTGTTTTCCTTACTCACTGAAGGACAGGGCGAAGTCGTGGTATCTCTCCCTTCCAGCCCGATCTCTACCTGCATGAAAGGTTGTGAGTACTACGTTCTTAGTCAAATACTACCCAAATCACAAGACTCAACAGATTCGTCTTCAGATCATGCAGTTTGTGCAGGAACCTGACGAGCCTTTCCATGAGGCGTTAGATCGATTTAGCGAGTTGCAGCAGCATTGCCCTCACCATCAGATTGTGCCTGAACTCCTCTGACAAATCTTTTACAATGGGCTACAGCATCTCTATCAGTTCATGGTGGATACAGTAGCTGGGAAAAATATCTGATAAGATAGTTGATGAAGTAGTGGAGATCTTTGAGACACTAGCTGCCAACTCGCAGCAGAAAACCTCTCGTTCCAAGAGAGTAGAGATCAATGAAATTGGAGCGAGTCCTGGTTTGAAGAGGTAGATGGCCGATATGATGAGAGAGCTGCAAAAGTTGAAGATGAGCAAGGCCCCAACTGTGGCTAAGCATGAGCCGGTACCTGAGTCGTGCCCTATCTGTGGTGATCTTATCCATGATGAGAGCAATTGCAACATAATGGCATAATTAACTTTTGAAGGAGAGGCGGATATCTATGCTGCTCAGGGATATCTGCCACGACAACCATTCAATCAGAATCTAGTTCAGCAGACTTCAGGATGGAGAGCTCAAAAGAGTTCCACATGGAAGGGACATAATCAGGGGCAAGGATCGAACTTCCCTACCCAACGAGCACCTCCACAGCAGTATTACACACCTCAACATAAGTATTATCCACCTCCACAGCCATACTACGTACCTCAACATGGGTATTATCCGCCTCCACCACACTTTCAGCAGCCGCCACCGTAGTTCCAGCCGCCTCCACCACAGTTCCAGCCACCATTCCCATCTGCAGCACGAACAGCCGCACCACCTAAATCTTCTCTAGAAGACAGTTTGGCTGCCTTCATGCAAGAAAACAAGTTGGCAAGGGAGTCTCAAGAGGTCACAATCAAACGCCTCGAGAGTCAAGTGGGGCAGATCTCAGGAGCTGTCAATCAAATGCAGCAGTAGCAGCAGACATTGAAGATTCCGGGCCAAGGACACTCACCACACCAGCTACAAGCCATTACTGTTTCACGTAGTGGGAAGCAAGTGGATAATAAAGTGGAGCTTCTGGACACTGAGGAGGAAAAAGTAGTGGAGAAGAAGAAGTTGGAGCAGGAAAAACCCGCCATTCAGCTACACAAGACGGCAAATCCATACAAGCCGCCGATTCCCTTTTCGAGCAGGCTGAAAATTGAAAAGTTGGAACGGCAGTTTGCGGACTTCTAGAGGAATATTGAGAATATCCTTGTTAGTGTTGGTGGTTTGATTGTGCCTATGGATTTTGTTGTGCTAAAGATAGGTGATGTGCATGAGAATGGTCGTGATCATACTTTGTTGCTAGGCAGGCCCTTTATGGCTACTACTAACACTTTGATTGATGTAAAAAATGGGAATATTCAGATGTCAGTGTTAGGAGAGACAATTTCATTTTATGTGCATAAGCACAAAGCTATGTCATCTGTGAATTCTATTGAGGATTGTGCTTTCATTGATTCTATTGATGCCTTGACTGAGATTTCTTTTGTGCAGGATTACAGTTTGGATGATGTATTCGAAGGATCAGCTAACATGGAAGAGAGGGTCAAATTGGAAGCCCAATTTGTGAAGCCACCTCCATTGCAACTGGCGAATCCACCTGCACCCGAGAAGTTAGAGCTGAAGGAGCTTCCGAAGAATTTGAAGTACGTGTTTCTCAAGGAGAATGAGCATAAGCCGGTGATCATCTCGGCTCATCTTACTGACGCCCAACAATCCTAGTTGGTAACTGTGCTGAAAAGCACAAGTTAGCTTTTGGATGGAGTTTGGCAGATATTCGAGGCATCAACCCAGTGATGTGTATGCATATGATCCAGCTTGCCGATGATGCGTTCCCTAAGAGGGATGGAGAGCGATTGCTCAACTCGGTCCTGATGGAGGTCGTGAAGAAAGAGATCCTGAAGGTGTTGGCCAAAGGGATTTTCTATCCGATCGCCAACAGTGAATGGCTTAGTCCAGTCCATGTCATGCCCAAGAAGGGAGGCATCACAGTGACCCTCAATGAGAAAAAGGAATTAGTTCCCACTATGCATGTCACCGGATGGAGGATGTGTATCGATTACACGAAGCTCAATGCGACCACAAAAAATGATCACTTTCATCTTCCCTTCATTGATCAGATGTTAGATAAGCTTGCTGGTAATGATTTCTTTTGTTTTCTTGATGGTCAATCGGGTTATATTCAAATTGCAATTGATCCGGAGGGTCAGGCAAAGACTGCCTTCACTAGCCTTTTTGGGATTTATGTCTTCCGAAGGGTGCCGTTTGGACTCTGCAATGTGTCAGGTACCTTCCAAAGCCTAGGTTAATTCGTTGGGTTTTGCTTTTGCAAGAGTTTGTCATAGAAATCCGTGATAGGAAAGGTAGTGAAAACGCCGTTGCCGATCATCTCTCTCGTTTAGAAAACATTCCCTCTCACTCTCCCCGTGGAATTATAACTGAATCTTTTACTTATGAGCATGCTTATAGTGTTTCTCATGTGCCTTGGTTTTCTGACATTGTTAATTATTTAGCTTGTGGCGAATTAAGGCATGACCTCACTTCCCAAGAAAGGAAGCGTTTTTTACATGTGTGCAAGCAGTACTTTTGGAAAGATCTCTTTCTATTCAAGCTCGGGAAAGATGAGGTGATTCAGAGATGTGTTGCGGAGGAAGAACAATCTAAAGTGTTGGAGATGTGCCACCAAGCTCATTACGGCGGACATTTTTGGAGGACAAAAGACGGCTCATAAAGTTCTGCAGTTAGGTTTATTTTGGCCCTCATTATTTAAGGATGTGCATGCTTTTTATCTCTCGTGTGATAGATGCCAACGAGTTGGCTCAATAGGTCGTAGGAATGAGATGCCCCTTAATAATGTGCTTGTAGTTGAGATTTTTGATGTGTGGGGTATTGATTTTATGGGTCCCTTTCTGAAGTCTCATGGATATGAATATATTTTACTTGTCGTCGATTACATGTCCAAGTGGGTTGAGGCTATCCCCACTAGGACATGTGATTCTCACGTTGTGCTTAAGTTCGTGCAGGAAAATACTCTTTGCAGGTTTGGATTTCCACGTGCAATCATTAGTGATGGTGGAAAGCACTTCTGCAATAGGTTGTTCGAAAGGCTTATGAAGAAGAACGGGATCACTCATAAGATCGCTACTCCATATCACCCCCAGACGTCGGGTTAAGCTGAGATGAGCAACCGACAAATCAAGAATATATTAAAGAAGACTGTCCAACCATCTAGGAAGACTGGTCGATAAAACTGAATGATGCCCTTTGGGTGTACCGAACAACATATAAGAGCATTTTGGGGATGAGCCCGTATCGCCTCGTGCATGGAAAGATATCTCATTTGGCGGTAGAAGTGGAGCACAAGGCGTATTGAGCGATCAAAGCCTTCAATTTCGACTTGCACAAAGCTGTTGAGCATTGTTCACTTCAGATGTCGGAGCTCGACGAGTTGCGTAATGAAGCGTACAACAATGCTCAGATATACAAGGACAAGGTGAAAGCTCTTCATGATAAGAGGATTTTGCACAAATATCTCAAGCCCAGAATGAAGGTGTTACTGTTCAATTCTCGATTGAAATTATTTCCCAGGAAGTTGAAGTCACAATGGAGTGGTCCGTTTGTTGTGAAGGATGTGAAACCGTACGGGTTGGTGGAGCTTGCTAAAGACGATTTCGATGACTCTTTTGTAGTGAATGGGCATCGAGTGAAGCCTTATGTTGAAGGATGGTTGACCAACTTCACAGTGGAATCGACACCAGTTGAAGATCCACCACTTGATTGAGTATTTTCCATCGAGCTAATGACGTTAAAGAAACATTTCGTGTTATTTCCTTTTGTTCTCTTTTTTTTTATGTCTCGTGTTAATTTTTCCCTTATTTTGTATACCGTGTGGATGAGAATTAATTCGTGTTTTGATCGTGTGGTTTAGGTGAATATGGAATAAACTAACAAGTAAGTGCACTTTGGCCCAGAGGTGGGGTAGCTGACGCTAAGCACCCAATGTGCGCTACCCCCAATTTGGTGGAATTTACAAGAGGTGGGGTAGCGGCCGCTAGGCCCCCCATTGCGCGCTACCCCAGTTATGTTGGGACTTTACGAGAGCAAGGCTAGAGACCGCTACCCCCCCCACCCCAACGGCCGCTAGCCCAACGTGTTGCATCTCTTCTTCGCGCACGAGGGCTAGCGACCGCTACCCCCCAGTGGCCGCTAGCCCCCCGGACTACATTCTCTTCCAGAGCGCTAGAGTAGCGATCATTACCCCCCAGCGACCACTACCCTGGCGTAAACCTTAAATCCCTATTTTCTTTTTCATGGCACTTCTTATATTCTCCTCCCCACTTCTTCTTTTTCTCCCACATACTACTCCTTCTTCCTCTTCCTCCTCTCCACCGACGCAACCCTCTTATTTTCCTCAAAAATTTATTCCCATCAACATCTCCAGCCATCATCATCTCCTAACATCACCATCTCCACCACTCTACCAACATATTACCTCTCCTATTTTCTTATTTTTTCCATCTCGTTCACCCACGAACAACAACCAACTTCTACACCCCTCCAACCACCATCCACCAGTCTCCTCCCGCTAGCCGCTACCGCCAACTGCTCCGACGACCTCCTTTTTCACTCTTTCTCGTCACCATGGCAAGAACAAAGCATCGTGTTTCGACTAAAATTGTTCGAGTCACTCGCAATTTAGAACGAGGTCACCTAGCAATAGTAAGCCAACCCAAGTCGTATTCTTAAGGAAGACTTAACAGGGCAATTTGAATCTTTGTTCATAAAACGAAAAGTAATAAAAAAGGAACTTGATTTGAAATATTATTTATGCGGCGTGTTTTTGATTTTTGTGTGTGAGCTTGTACACGTGTTTGCTCCGATTGCGAATTCTAGCTTTGAAATGATTAGTGATTGATTTTGACAGAAACTGTTTTCATTATGCACTGATATGACTTGCAGTTGTGTGTTCTTTAATTGGGTGATTAGCTAGTACACTTGATCATTGCTGTCTGTGGGGCACTCTGTGTGATTGATTGATGTGATGACCTCGAGCATGGTTGATATGGATATTGGTTGCTTAAATTGCTAGACTCGTTTTCATTGTGCATATTTGTTAAGATTGAGTTGAGAGACTTCTGCTCCTCTGGATACCATGAGCATGGGAAACCACATGAGAACACTTTAGATAACCTCTAAATATTTTCATCTCGTGAATTTTGGCCATATAACCCACTCTTTCTCAATTTGGCTCGAATGACCTTTAATTGAATCTCTTTGAGTATTGCTTTGAAGGTGATAAGAATTTTACCCTTCTTCCTTACAAAAATCGAAAGATATTATGTTATAGGAATGAGTATGAGAACCACACTAGGATACTCGGTTTATGCCGATGATCACACCTAGTGACCATTGTTCTATCTATCACCATCTTAGCGCGATTTGATATAAAAAAAGAAGAATGAAATAAAATTCTAGCTTTGAGTGATTGAAAACCATATCTTCACGTGTTTTTTAGGATTGATCGGATTGATGTTGCATTACGAGAGAAACACATAGTAGTGATTAGTGTAATAGTCTTTTAATCCATTTTGAGGTGCTCATAACGAATATGATGTTGTTGCATAGTTGAACTCGCTTCTTGTTTAGAAATCTCTGTATCATTTTTGAGTCTAGACTTGCTTGAGGACAAGAAAGGTATCGTGAGGGGGTTGTTTAGCCCATTTTTGGTCTCGTTTCTCGTGCATATTAGATTGATAATGCTTTGATTTCTATCACTTTTTGTCTTTGTTGTTCCATTTGATCCTTTTGTTGCCATATTTTCTTATCTCATGTAAAAAGTCGAACAAACGGAGCTATTGAGGATTGAGAAGAGAAACGAGGGTGAAATGGCACGAAAAAGAACTAGCAGCGCACCAAGGTAGCGTCGCTAGCACCTAGCGGCCGCTAGCCCTCAAAATTGCACACACAAGGACAGAACGTGAGCCTAGCGACCGCTGGCTCACCACACGGGAACCAAGTCAGAACGCGAGCCTAGCGGCCACTAGCTCGCTCAAGTTGGAAGAAGACAGAACGTGGGGCTAGCAAGAGCTAGCCCCGACGCCTTTTTCCCAAGACATAACGTGGGGGTAGCGGTCGCTACCCCCTAGTGAGCGCTAGCTTGACGGGATTATCTCCCCTATATAAAGTGTGCTCGTGTGATTTTAAGATACACTTCTATTATTATTGCATCGTTTGTTCATTAATTTCGTGAGTTCTTATTGCTTTCTTATTTGTTTATCGCTTTTACTTATTGTGGCTTCCTTCTTGATTAAGTTTAAATTATTAATCCCTTTATCTATGATTCATGTTAATCAATCAATCGAAGCATGTCAAGATTTATTTCCATTAATTCTTCATTTTTAGACTTAGCATTTAATTGCTTTCTTAATTCTCGCCAAGATAATTTATTTTTCAATTCCTTTAATTTCACGCATCTGAGTAATTAATAAATTTAGGATAATAATCATTCAAACCACGATTAGAGTGTTTAGGATTTAAATTGCTTTTTGTGAAACAACGTAAATGATGCCCTGCTTAGTCTTCCTTGAGAATACGACTTGAGTCAGCTTATTAATCTATAATGACCTCATTCTATTGCGAGTAATTTAATTAAAATAAGTTGAAACAATTGAATACGAGAGATTGATTGAGCACACAGATGTAATTTGCCGATTTGATGATGCCAAATAAATCCATAGATCTTGAGATGCAACGACTTCGAGCATGATTATTAGGTGACCTTTGTTCGTACGATTATAAGCCCCGCGCCAGGCTATTGGACAAATTTTCCACTCCCAGTGCATTTAGTCGATGCTATCGAGCATGCTGATGAAGTCACGTTTCTCTTCGTGGAGCTCCAACAAGCGTTGAATATTATATTGGGTGAGTCTCATCAAATATTAAGGTCCAAAATGCCCAAAAAATGACATCACAAAAATTCTTTAGATGTTTGCTCCGAATTTGACCCGGCTACGAGAAGATACTCGTTGTATTGATTCGCATCTCATTTACTTGCTCATTGTCTCATTGCAATTGTGCATTTTTACAATGACGTGAACCTTGAATGTTCGAAAGCATCTATCGTTATTGAAAATACTCTTCACAATTCTCTAACGTTTGGACGATACAAATAAATAAGGATCTCATCATACGAAAATGATGTTGGAAAACATTGACTCTCCGAGTTAGATTTTTCAGATAAGTAATCAGTGTAGAGACGTTCACCGGCCGTCTCTCGATCCTTATGCACATAATATTTGTTTCTTCTTATGTACACATCGGGAGGGTTGTTTGGAGAAAAAAACTATGTGCTCTACTCCAAAAAATTCATTTCCAGCTTGATAACTTTTTGTAGAATTTCATCGGATGAAAAATATATTTAGGTCATGTTTGGTTTGTTGGATAATAGAGTACCAAGATTCAATCTTGGATTTCTATCTAAGATAAAACTTATCACTCGGAGTACCCTAAGACTAAAAATCTCAGTATTAACTATCATATATAATTTTTTAATCAAATCTTGAATTTTATATTGTAAACCTAACATAAGATAATTTTTAATCTCTAGATTTAATTTTAGCAACCAAACAATCTCTTAAATGATAAAAATGGAATACGAGAGAGATAGATGAATATGAAAATTAAGGTGTGAAATGTGCATAAATTATATATTTATAGATGAAATCGAATAAAAATTACGAATTTAAAAAAATAAAACAAGGAAGACCGACTGCCAAAGCCGGCTGGCCACAACACACTTGACTAGTGTGCAAGCAGGAGCTCTGGAGCAGCAAGCCCACTCTCTTAACTAATTTCTTGGAACCAGTGAGTATTAAACACATTTTTAATGCCTATTGTCTTTTCGATAGCAAATAAAAGAAAGAAAAAGAAAATGAGTTGAGAAACTTGTAGCAGACGCTTTGCTTTTGTATATAGATTTTACTTTTAATATTTTAATGTTAAAATTGATAAAACGAGGGTTTATATGGGAAACTAAATCGATTTACAATTAATTAATAAAACTCTAGGCGGGAAAAGCCCTATGCACTGCGTTTTCTTATTACTTCTTCTTCTGCAGATTATTATTCTGCTTCATCTCTTCTTCTTTGCTTTCTATAAACATAACAACAAAAGCGATCACTACTCCCATCTCCAATTTCCCATACACAGCCGCTACGGCTGGAAACGCACTTAATCATCAATGGCGAAGAGGAATAATCATAGAACCAGAATTCCCGAGGTACTATGGAGAAAGTTCGGAAACCGCGCACGGACTCTCGCCGACACTCTCCTTGCCTTGATACCCCCGCCTCCGGAGTTTGGGGCCGGCTGCCGGTGCAAGGGACGTCGCTGCCTCTCCTGCAGCGGCGACGAAGCGATGTCGTTCCTCGTCAGAGCAGAAGACTCCTCGGATTACCGCAAGCTCCTTACCGGATGCTTCGTTGTCGTCTCCGAGGACGCCCCTCCACCCCCCTCTGATCTTATCACTCGCTGGCCACAACTCGAGGTACGTTCTACTCGTCACTCTTTGCACGTGCTGGAGGACAGAAGAACAGTCTTTAAACAGCTTTAACTTAGACATTCAACTTATTTGGTTGTCCGTTGTATGCCTGCAGTTTGTGAGAAGATCGATTGAATTAATACTTTCTGAACAACCATCAAATCTGATCTGCAGCAGTTATGACAAAGTAAGATCTTCTATAATCTAATTCTAATCACACGTTGATGAGATTTCAATTATTTGAAACTATAAGGCAATCTGACTTGGTTTGAGCTGCATGTTTCATTTCCATAGAAGTTTATAAATCTTCGATACTGTGCACTAGAGGACTTGATGTTTTTTTATTTCTTTTTTTGAGGAAAAGAGGACTTGATGGTCACCGACTTGTTCATTCTGGGCTTTTATCTGGCAGGATAGCCGCTCGAGTGCTGCGGTTGATGAGCTCACATCCAAGAAGTGGAATGTCCTCTTAAGCAGGGTACGTGAATGAGATGGCTACGACAAATATGTAGCTATTAACGTCGGTTCACTTGCACTCTGGGTTTGACCGATGTGCTAATTACAAATTTTAGGTTGGAGATTCTCTCATGAATTATCTGTTTAAGCATACTTCGATATTTCTTCCGCTGTCCCAAAAGAAGCACTATCAGATTTCTGGTTACCCCATTGATTTGTACTCCAAAGTCTTGGGAAGCAGGCTTACGTGTACATCTCAGCATCATCCACTAGCAGATAGAGGTGACATTTATTGAGATTGGTCATGTAATAAACTTTTGATTGGAGCTTGATGGATATTTTCCGTGTTACTTGTTGAATGCACATAGATTGATAGAATGGAAGTAATAAGCTAGGATGTTTTGATGTTTAGAACTGATTTCCAAGTCTTTGTGATCAAGTAGCAAACTTTTTCTTCTCAACGATATTTTCTTCATTTCACTGATTACTCACGTTTCAATCTAAGTAATGTTTACTACCATGCAGGGAAAATGCGTTTTAATTAACCATCCAAATGTAGTCATATGTATGTTTAATCTCACCTTTTTTCATTTGAGCATTTACACCTTGAAAATAGAGCGCCTTTTAGAAAGCTTGGCCAACTTACCACATATATATATATATATATATATTATCTTTTCTATCTGGCATTTACACATTAAAAATATCCGCTTATGGAAAACTCAACTAAACCAACTACCTCTGATCCACTAAAGATTTGTTCTACATTTGTAATTTGTACTCTGTTGTACTTCTATTGAGTTGTTTGATTTTTTTTGTTTTTAAATCGTAGTACAAAAGATTGCTCCTCTAAGGTTTTGACTCTTGAGAATCTCTTAAACTTCACCTGCTAGCAGGCCATAATGGTAAGAGGAAAAGGGTAGAGGAAGATGCTGGCCATAAGGGTAAGAGGAAAAGGGTAGAGGATGATGTGCTAACCAAGAAAGAGTTGCACCGTTGTTCTGAGCCTTTCTCAAGCAATGGTAATCAAGACTCAGATTTGAAATACTTATTACAAATCTGATTTAAAAATCCTTGAAGAAGTTTTTGTATGCCTGCAGGGTCTACTGATGTTCCTGAAGAACATCCTCACACACAAAATGAAGGAAGCTCAAAGAAAAACACACTCGTGTCTAAAAAGCATAAGCGCAAGTATAGGTGGCAGCGAGAGAGAAAACGCAGGCAGTTGACTCTTTCGGGAATGCCTTCTTTGATGTCACCGAGAGAAAATAATTGTACAATGGATAAAACTCTTGTCATCTCAAGTTCAAGCCAAAGTGACAAGGGTGTACGTACTGTTTTTTTGGTTTAATATGTATCGTCATAGTCTCTAGTTCTTTTTAAATGGATACCCCTTAGATTCATGCATAACAGGAGAGTTCCATACTATATATTAGAAAATGGAGTAAAAATTTAGAATTTCTCCTGATCCCTGATACGTGGAGTCAGTGTACATAAATATGTAATTATGTTCATACAAAAATAACAGGTCATTTGACCACTGGATAATACTCATGCATGGTGGTATATATTAAAGCTTGAGTAAGGTCCATTTTTAACATATTGTTCTGTAGAACTACTTGTTGAAATTTTGTTAAATTTTGCATCATTATGCTAGCCATGTTTTTAAAATTTTGGTTTTGGCTTTTATTTTGGCAGAACATTGCCAATTGCTTTTGCTGTTCAGTTTTCCAAAGTGAACCAAGGATGAAAGGAAATGCTGAGATTCAAAGAAAGAACATATTCTATAAAATAGATGATAGTTCATCGATGTTGCCAAGGAAGCGTATCCTCTTTTTAATATCTGATTGCCTCTGATTACTATAGCCCTTTTATTTCTGAAGAAGGTTACCCTGTATCATTATCTTACACCATATGCTGTAAAGTCACTTCCGTAGCACTCTTTAGAGTCTCACATTTTGATGAAGTGCATGTGTTTTGAATTTCCTTGGTTTGTGTTTTATTTATTAGCTAGAATAGCTGCACACTTCTTTCTTCATGCTTCCTTAGCCCTCATACTTGTCTGGGATTTTCAGCCTTAACAATGTGTAGACATATTGCATGCTCTAAGGCATGATGGTTTTGGTGCTTCTATTTTGTTCAATAATATCTTTGGAGCATTTGGTTTCGAGAAAAAGGCTCAGGTGTTACCATGCTGTCACATCCAGAATGGTGGCCCCATTGATTCCACCTGTTTGTAAGCAACAACTTTCATTTATGTCATATAAGAATTTGCATTTGTTTATTCCAACTTCAAAATGATTTTATTTTTGAACCTCTTGCTATTCTCAAGATGTGTTTGTGCATTTGAACAATAATGTTTCCTGGAATTTAGTTATTTATGATTGCAGGAATAGGATCTAGAATCACTCTAGAGTAACAATAATAGGATCTAGTATTATCCCCCTCTAAAAGTTTCATGACTTGAGGGTTTCACTTATTTCACATGCATGCTTTATCATGTTGATCATTGCTACTTATAAGTTTACAACACTGACTTGCTAGATTTACTTAACAGTTGTGCTCCTTTGTTCTCTAGGTATCATTCCCTTACAAAGCTACTAAAACGTTTTCTACGTGAAAGTCGGAATTGTAGACATACGAGGTTGCTGGAGAAACATTGTCCTGATAGATCCATGTGCCAAAATAGGGAAGCTGGCACTGGTTCTGAGGTTTGTCTGTACTAATATAATTATAAAGTTAGATCCTTCTCATCCTTTTCTCATTTGGGGATTGTAAATTAAGGCCTCACGTTTCATTTAATGTTTTACTTGGATTACAATACATTAGTACATAAATTCTTATCTTGTGGACAATGGGCTTTACATATTCTGGTTTTACTGCATTTATCTGTCACTTTTCAGAAAAAAAAGTTGTTCCATATGCAGCCTTTTCTTCATCCTTGTCACACATTAAGGTTCCCCCACTTTTGGTAAGACACCACTCTTATGTATGAGAAGATGTTGGTTTTTAAATGGGTTACTTGTTTCAGGTTGCTACTCAGGTTGAACCTCCGAAGCACTGTCTCAAGAAACAGGTAGAATCATTCATTTGGGCAATTTGTAGGAGAATAGTCCCTTCACCACTGCTGGGAGAACCTTCCAACTGGAGAAATCTAAGGAGAAACATCTCAAAGTTCATTCATCTACGAAGATATGAGAACTTCTCACTGAAGGAATGTATTTATAGATTGAAAATATCAAAGTTTCTCATCTTTTCAAATAAGCACGTTGGATGTAGTGGACTTCGTATCACTGATACTGCTAGGCATGCGATCCTTGAATGCTGGATGTTTTGGTTTTTTGAACATATAGTATCGCCGTTGGTCCAAGCCAATTTTTATGTTACAGAAGGTGATCATGAGAAGCAAGAGGTACTTTATTACCGAAAGTCTACTTGGGAGAAGTTGATGAGAGAAGATGAGTCCATGACTAATGGTGAGTATCGTCTACTGGATTATAACTGTGCTAGGAACATATTGTGGAAAGCACCTTTTGGTTTCTCTAAGGCAAGACTACGTCCCAAGAATAAGGGATTCAGAATGCTGGCTAATCTTCGGGCACCATCAAGATTGCCCCTTCACCTACCTTCTTCTATCATTCACTCCAATCAAATGCCGCGGACAAAACCACTTGGCCGTAACAGAGGTCCATATCGGTATTTCAAGGCTGTGAACAATGCGCTTCACGGTGTGCATGCAGTTTTAAAAGGTTTACGTGCAAGGGAACCAAAAGAGTTGGGTTCATCAGTTTTTGATTACAATGATGTTTATAAAAAACTTGTGCCTTTCTTGTTTCAACTGAAAAATCAATCGACCAGTCTTCCTAACGTATTCATGGTGGTTTCGGATGTGTCAAAAGCATTTGACTCTGTTAAACACGACAAATTGCTCAGTGTGATGGAGGATATCGTATTGGACGATGAATTTGCTCTTGAAAAGTTTACCCAAGTTATCTGCACTAAAAAATCTTTGAAGATTGATCAACATCTCATGTTGGCTAATGGAGAACATATTGTTCCTGCATCTAGAAGAATCAGATCACGATTCGAAGGCCAGTCATTGGGTGGCGTTGTTGTTAAGAAGGTACTTGGTGAAGAAATGTTTATTTTCTTTGCAGTTTATCTATCTTATTATATCAGCTGGAGAGACTAGCAAGTATAACGAAATCTTGTTTCAGGAACTGAGCATGAAAATGAGGAAGGAGGAAATAAATTCACTTTTAAAGGAGCACGTTTTGCGCAATGTGGTAAAACTTGGAAATAAGTTTTATCACCAAACCGTTGGTATACCTCAAGGGAGTGTTCTGTCATCCTTACTCTGTTCATTTTATTACGGACACATGGAAATGAATGTAATTTATCCATTTCTTAAGAAATCTAAGTTGGCCTCATTGGCAGAATACCATTCTAATGGTTGTGAATCTTCAGCTTCGGCACCTGGTTGTGAATATATCCTTCTTAGATTCATTGATGATTTCCTTTTCATATCAACTTCGAAGAAGCAAGCATCCATGTTCTTCTCCCGATTAGAGATAGGAATTCGTGATTATAATTGCTACATGAATCAGGAGAAATATGGTCTAAATTTCATCATGGGTGATCAAGAAGGCTCCAGTAAGTCGAACAGGCAATACATTGGCAAAGACGGCAACTCATTTCTTCCTTGGAGTGGCCTTCTTGTCAACTGCTCCACTTTAGAAATTCAAGCTGACTACACAAGGTTCTACTTTTCTTTAGCTTATTTGTTGCAACAATCTTTGCATGTTTCCTTCCTCAACTCTACTATGTATCATTGCCATGTTTTGGTCGTGTTAATTAAGATACGGAAACATTAGAGAAACTCAAAGATTTTATCTTAAAACAGCAGCATTTAATAAATTAGGTTCTGAATAGTAATTGAATAGTAAGTTTCTTGTGTTGGCAATTCTGAATATTTGATAACTCGGCCACTATTTTGCTACGGATTAGAGTTGCCACTTTTTTCCTTGAGGATTTTTTCCATTTGCTTCACTTGATAAGTGGAGTTAGTTAATACTCCCTCCGTCCCACCATTCTTGGCCCCTTTGACCAAAACTGTGAGTGCTTTTTGGTCAAAGGGGCCAAGAATAGTGAGAGAGAGGGAGTAGTAGAGTATTTTAGTATTGGTAGACATGAGTTGTGAATGGTGTGCAGGTACCAGCAAACTCATCTGAGTTCAACGCTAACGGTGAGTCGTCAAGGCAAAGTGGGAGAAATCTTGAAGACAAAGTTGAAAAGCTACCTAAGGCCTAAATGCCATCCCATATTCTATGATAGCAACATAAATTCCCCAGCTGTGGTGAGGCTCAACATCTATCAAGCATTTCTGCTCTGTGCCATGAAATTCATTTGCCACCTCTCCAGCTTGTCGATCTTGCCAAGATTTGGCACCAAATTCTTTGCCAATGCTATAGAGACTTCTCTGGGGTATTAAATAACAAAATTAAATGTCATTCTCATTCTAGCTAGTGTTATTAGTTTCATTCCTAGTCTTATAATCATTCCATTTCATTCCTTGGTGCAGGTACATGAGCAAGCTGATAAAGAGGAAGATGCATCGTATAAAAGTAGAGCCTTGTTTCCGTCCGAAATATGAGGTGAAGAAGGAGGAAGTAGTGTGGCTGGGGTTGTATGCATACAGTCGAGTGCTGAAGAAGAAGCAATGGCGATACAAGAAGCTGCTTGGGTTGTTCAGGTCTAAGTTGAAGGCTTATGGTGAGGTAGAAAACATGTCATCTGATCTCAAGTACGCTGTTGATGATGCACATTCTTCCCTACTCTGGGACATCAAATTTTGATTTCTTTAGGATTTCATTTCATCTACTCAACATTTCCACAAATTACAATTAATTTAAACTTGCCTATATTCTAAAATTATCTACAACTTACCTTAACTTAGTATGGAAATGGGAGTGTATATATATTTTAATAAATTAATATGTGAAGTCCAGTTTGAATTTGATAGGTTGGATATCCATAGCCCAAATAAGACGAGACTTCCATAGACGATGATGGGCTTTATCATTATCCAATTCTTCATCTCTTGTGTGTGTATGTGTTTTTTCTTTCTTAAGTTTTTAGAAGATAGAATGCAATGATGCACCCCTGCACTGCACATTTGTTGTTTTATGTATGTAGGAGACTAGGTGAAGTAATATGGGCATGGTTTGAAGGGAGACTCCTATTAATTTTTTCTTGCTGATTTGAAAATGAAGTTTAGATTACAAAATATATCAATACATGATTTAGATGGCAGTTATATTTAAAATTTATTATCTTGATCGGATATACTTTATTAAATGATAGTTTTTCTTATATAATGCAATAGAACGAGTTGTTTATATTTCGTGGGTCCAACAACATACGGTTTTAGTGAAAAAAATAATTTATGCAGACGATGATGTAATAAAATTGAGTATCGTATATATTTGTGATGCGAGAGTTGAAAATTTGAATTAGTGAAACAAAGAAATAGAGGATGTAGATTAGGTACAAAGTGATCTTTTAATATAAAATAGGAAGTGATCTAGACTATCTATAATTAAAATTGTGTGGTCCCTATTTAATCCGATATATTGTATTTTTAAATTAATAAAATATTACATAAATCTTAATCAAAGGTTAAATACGTAATTGTAATAGGAGAGAGAAAAATCATATCTTTAATTAATCCGCGGTTTTTTATGGAGAGATAAAAGAGATTTTAATTTCCTTATATAACCACCCATTGAAAGGAAATAATTAATTTCATGATACATAAATTTAGGATGAAAGTTACCATAATATAGTTTATTTCTTTTTTTTTATGCGCATTAATTGATCATGTGTATTTTTTTTTTTACGTGATTGTATTGTAATACACTTTCGTTTGCATTGTATACATATATCATTTGCATTGTGTTATATGTTCGTTAATTTGTTTATGTTGCATTATGTGTATAAATTAATGCAATTGAGAAATGATATGAAATATGTTGTATTAAGATTTGGTTAGTTATGTATAAGTTTAAAACAATTAACTAGATCTATATAATAATAACTAATATAAATACATTTTAAACTTATTATCTTATTTTATGGTTCTATCTAACATCACTTCTATCCATCATTATTATTTATCTTAAATAATCATATTATTCATTATTAATTCTAATATTTATTTGATTTGATCAAATAATTAATTTTTATAATAAAGAGTCAATTTTTAAAATTTTATTTTTAAATTACAATATAAAGTGATTATGTACTAATAAATTTTACACGAGATAAGTCTTTATGTAACACATATATTCTATAACATATAATTTTATGGTTCTATCTAACATCACTTCTATCAAGCATTATTATTTATCATAAATAATCATATTATTCATTATTGATTCTAATATTTATTTGATTGGATCAAATAATTAATTTTTATAATAAAGAGTCAATTTTGAAAATTTTATTTTTAAATTACGATATAAAGTGATTATGTACCAATAAATTTTACACGGGATGAGTCTTCATATAACACGTATATTCTGCAACGATATAATTTTTAAGTAGGATGAATTTGCAATTATGTTAATAAATCATAAGATAACATGATTTATTATCAATACTTTATAAATAACTTAAATTATTGTAAATAATATTATAATAATTTGTTAATTTATAGTGCTTTTAAATAGAAAAATAAGCTAAAATAGTCATTTTAATATAACATATTCAAATGTTTAAAACCTAAAATATTATAGAAAAATAGGCTAAAAATATATTATTTTAAAAAAAATTATATATTTATAAATTATAATATAAGATGATTTTTTGTCGATTACACTCTAGTATATATATAGCAAGCACTAGTATTAATTAAAGAAAATACACCCACAAGGCGAGTATATTGAAGGAATTAATAAATAAATATAATTAAGGTTGTCATGTCATCTAACCTACCAATTAAGATGGGAAGGACTATTATACCAACTTGGATTATGATTTCATAGCAAAACATAAGTTATTATTTTTTAAGCAAGAAATGTCCAAACTTGGAAAATGAATTAACTAAGCAGCAATAATTTACATACTCGAGTATATGATTGGATTAGGATACTTAGTGGGGTACTAATCAAGAGTGGTAGTCAAGATAAGATATAACATGATAAGATTAAATTTGTATAGTGTATAAGGATTATTTTTTAAGGGTTAATATACCTAAATAGCCATTTCCCAAACAAAAAAGTAAATTATAGCCACCAATAAAAAAAAAGTAAAATATAGCCACTTTAGTGTGCAAAAATACTTTAATACCCTTCCTTTTAATTAAGTATGAAAAATTAGATTACTTATACTTTAAACTCTCTTTGATGCCACCATAATTTATAATTGTTGTTGTCGTCACTGCCACCGCCGTCACCGCCACCGCCACCGCCGACGCCATCGTCGTCGTCGCCGTCGCCGCCGCCGCCATCGCTGCCTCCGCCGTCGCCGCAGCCATCACCATTGTTGTCACTATACATGTTCGTAATTACACGAGCACGAAGTTTTTTGGTTATGTTCGTGTAATTACACGAACAATATACTAAACAAATTACACGACCATCACATGTTTTGTTGTGTTCGTGTAATCACCCAATCACAATTCTAGCATAATATGACAATTACACGACCACGATTTTATGTTCCTGTAATCACACGACAAAGAAATTACACGAGCACGATAAGTTTTGTTCGTGTAATTACATGCCTATTTTTGTTCGTGTAATCACACGACAAATAAATTACACGAGCACGATAAGTTTTGCTCGTGTAATTACATACTAATTTTCGTGTAATCACGTGATTAAACTTAAGTAAATGGAGGGTAATATTGTAAGTGTGGCTAATTTTTACTTTTTTTTTCAGGTGGCTATTATTTACTTTTATGTTTGAAAAATGGCTATATATGTGCATGCCCCTTATTTTAATCTCACCTCTTCCTTATGATTAAAATATAAGGAGAAATAGTGATTTTGGCACGGGCTTAGTGTTTAATAGCGGGCCGACGTATTAATTACATTTACTACCAAATACATGATTAGGTAAGATAATTTAATCTAATCCTATCATATCTTACCTACCAAACAAGGCTTTATACTATATAACTCTCATTAATTCCCAACCACAATAAAGCATTAACCAATCCTCATCGACTTTATCGGAATAAAACAACTATTCTCATTCTCTCCTTTAACAAATCTCTTTCATTTAATTTGTGCTCCAAACAGAAAAAAAATATTTATTTTTTCAAATTTTTATTGTTTATGTATTATGAGATAATAATACATTAAAATATTTTATCTTTTTTATTTCATTATTAATTTTTTATTAATATATTATTATATAAATATTATATATAATTAATATTAAATTAAAATAGATATTTACGTAGTTAAACTAGCATCATATTAAATAAATTATGTCATGTGAAATTAAATGATGACATGCATTAATTTATAATCAAAATAATTTATTTTTTTAAAATTTTAAATATATTAGTATTAATTTATTGATTGATTCGAAACCGTAATTGGCTGTTTGGAATCGTAACCGAAACTGCCTAACATAGTTCGGTTCAAAACTGTGAACTGCCGCGACAATGATTCGGTTCCGATTCTAAATTTTAGAAATCATGAATCGGCAGTTTGGTTACGGTTCGGTTCCGAACCTTAACCGTTAGCACCTCTAGACGGAGGGAGCAATATCTAAACTAAGATATATTGGTTTATTTCTCATGCACTATATATTTCCTGCATGAAATATCTTCAGATTTGTTATTTTTACTCCTTATATTTACGAGTAAGAAATGTCACAGCCCCATTTTCCAAAGGACAGATCAATCGGAGCGTGATTG
>JAPKLX010000031.1:2606108-2626923 GCA_026898415.1 Leonotis leonurus
CCTGCGAAAACGATCTGCTCTCTGTTTAACGAGCTGACTTACATGAGGGAATAAACACTTGCAATAATAACTATCATTGTGTCCAGGATATCTAATACAAGAATAAGACAGATCGTTATTTACTTTTAACAAAACGATCTGCTTCTTTTATACTTAATATAATCCTTAATAGATGACAATGACTATTAGGTTTCTAAAAACAACAAAGTGTAGTTTCGAGTTGCATCATCAAAACCAATATAAATTACTGGGGTTCCCAACAAACTATATTTTATTTACTTTTCTAGATTATAAATTAGACTTAGATATGTTGATCTAAGGAGTAAGGATAGATCGATAGTATATCGACCTGATTGTGTTTCAGTATCAAATTATCTAAAATGTAATGACAAGTTGATTATAACGACTTGATCAAGAGAGATTTATCTTATTTTAGTCAGTGTTAGAATGAAGATCACAATGTAAGGACATGTCAAGTTAATGACATGTCCCATGAGATCAACCTTATTAGTTTGTAGCAGATTGATCAAAATGTAAGACATATCGATGTCACAAGATCTGGTCATAAGACTAATCTTATTTCTAGACTAAGTGTTAACACTAACCAGGAGAACACAAATCAGTTCACTTGATGTGCAAGCAGGCCTTGCAAACAGATCGATAAACATGTCGTGCAAGCAAATCATAAGTACAGATCATCAGCATGCTGAACATATCAAGATGGACAAATCAAGAAGGGGAAAGATCGAGATGATCAAGACGACTTGTTCCAAGAGCGAACAAATGATATGCTTATGAGCAGATCGACAAATATTAACCTGACATGATATTTGCGAGGCCGATGATAAGCTAAATGAGATTAAGTGGAGACAACTCAAGTGGTGACTTTGGAGTTGACCTACCCTCATGCAGATCGACATATCGACCTGACCTGATGAGGTCCAGTGAGTTTATCTCACACTTGGAGGAAACTAACAATCTAGTTACATTGATCACAACATACCTATCCAACATGTCATGTCAGATGACACGTCGGATGATACATTAGATGATACATACGTTTGCATAAATGCAGGTGCAATATATAGTTTTCACGTTTGAAGACTATAAATACTTCACGCCCTTCTCGAGAAATGTGTGTGAAACATATAAGCATAACCCATAAAAGAGAGCTAAAACGCTGTAAGAAATCCTTCAAAATTTCAGATACTATTCAACACTTGATTACATTAGATATATTTTTAGTGTTGTTTATTTAGAGAGGATTCGCCATATTCTAGAGATAAACCATTTAGAATTAAATATTTGTTTAGAGCTTCAAGCCAAATAGTTTTGGATATTAATTCATTCAAGTTCTAAGCTATATAATAAAGAAGAAAAGAGGAAGAACGATTATGTAAACTTTAAAAAGTAACTCGTTCTCGACGAGGATAAATAAGATATACGTAATCTCTTTCTCAATGAGTACTAATCACAGAGATTGAGATCGTATTCAACAAGGATAAATAAGCGAGAGATCCAAGGTTAAGAAATTTATCGATATAGTATTGATCGACCCCACGCGTAGGAAATTTTTCGAACCACGTTAAAATTGCATGTGTTATTTACTTCTATATTTTTTTTATTGCATCGACTGGTCTGTTGCACTACATTGCCAAGCTGATTTGCTTAAGTTTAGCGAGTTGTACATCTGTGTCGATCAACTTTCTTAAAGAACATTTGGCTAAAACGAAGAATATTTTCTAAGTATAAGAGCAACTAATTGAACACCACTTCCGCACATAACATGACCTTATCAGACAGCCTGATTTGCTCCAGCGAACTGCCACTCGACCTGATTAAGAACATATCACTCAATTCGATTTTGAGAGTTTAATTGAGTAGATCACCCTCTCTCTTACAAAGATAAAGCTGACCTGATACCATAACATCTGACCTAGTGAGTCAACTAGCTGATCTCTTGACATTGATATTCAAGGTAACTAAGAAAAGTTGCAGTTTGGTGTATTTCTCTCCTCCATACACCAAACTTGTTTTTTAGAGACCAACATTTTATTTTCTTAATTTTCGTGTTGAATTACTTATAACCGCTTTTAACGGGGACATATAAGTAGTACTCCCTCCGTCCCATTAATAACGACTCATTTCCTTTTTACACGAAAATCAAGAAACATTCAATGTATACCTATTACACAAAAATCAAAAAACACCCCATGTGATAATTTTTACCCAAAAAAGAAATAAGTCATTATTAGTGGGACGTCTCAAAATGAAAAATAAGTCGTTATTAACGGGATAGAGGTAGTATTTTTCTAGGTTTGAAGTAGATGCGAAGACCCAGAACCTATTTGATTAATTATGTTTGATTTAAATAACAAAATTGACATTCTGAACTTCATGAGGAACATGATATATATGTTTCGTTTTCTATTATATATAAAAAAAAAGGTACATGGATAATATGATCTGTTTCAATTCATTGTGTGTATATATTGTCATTATCAAAATTAACATTCACATATTCAATTAATCCACCAAATTACAAAGTTTGGGAGCAACCAAACGTGTGAAGTGCATTAGTGATTCTTGTCAGTTGCAATTATTATTAATTTATTAAAACAAAATACTACAACAACTAGTAAAAGCTAGTGCAACAATATACATATAAATTATGGAATGTGACAAGCGACAAGTTAATACTTCATTGTCTTCTATCAATGTGGGAATTTTTCTTCTCTCTTTCAAATTTGTTTTTCTCTCTAACATTCCTAAAACAAAACTCATAATTCAAATATTCTAAATCACTGGTTTCTTAGTAAAAAGACTGAAATGAAGACAACTAACACTACTGCAGGCCATTGTATAGTAAACAAGAAAAAAGCACACACACGTATGTATGTATATATAAATTAATTAAATGGGATTTCTCTCTTTAACTTATTATAGCTTTACAATAGTCAATATATAGTATTCATATTATATATATGAAAGCATAATTCTTATAAAAATATTAATTTGGGAAAAAACTGAGGATATAACCGACAAGAAAAAGTGGGATTTTATGCTGTCTTACTTTCTCCTTAATTAATTAACTCAGGTTACTTTGAGCTGTTTACCTAGTTAATTATAACCCATTAATCATACCTAGCTAGGATCACTAGGTTTATAACCCATTAATAATCGGACTAATTAAATAAAATCAAGTTAAATGAAGCAACTAAAGGTGAGCAAAATTAACCAAAAAGCAAACCGAATCAAATTGAAATAATAAATTCGGTTTAGTTATTTTAGTTATTTGTTTTGATTATGTTTGATTTTATTTTTTAAACTAAATTTTAATTTGATTTGATTCGGATTCAGACAAAGTTAAATCGAAAAATATGAAAAATTGAATTATTTTATCGACACTATACTATATTTCTATGTTTATTAAATATTTTATTATATTTCAAAATTTTAAACATTATGTAGGATTTTTTATTATAATTTTTGACAAATATTAAAGATATTGATGATTCTTATTATAATTTCTTAAAGTTGAAACTTTTTTAATATAAATTATTAAATATACATATAAATGATTAAAAAATAATAATTTATTATTCTAAAAGTTGAATAAAATTAATTTCGAAATAAAATATTTAGGCAAACTGAAAAAAATTTAATAATTTTGATTCTGATAATTTGATTTGATTATTTTTTTGAATCCTATTTTAATTTAATTTCATTCGATTTTAAGCAAAATCCAACAAAATACATAAATGCTAAATGCTAGCCTCGGGTAGCAATATTAAAGGAAGAAAATAGTCTTTTCAATGAAAGATTAAAAGAGAGAGAGAGAGAGAAAGGGGTCATTAAAGCACTTTGATTGGTCCATCCTTTGTCTCCTCAATTTAGCCTAATGATTTGATCAATCACTTATATTTAATCAAATTCCTTCTCACTCCTAAACCCCTTATTATTCAATTCAACTACTCCACACCAATTTCCTCAAATTCGATCCCTCAATAATTCAATAAATTAGAAATTAAACCCATAAAAGAAAAAAAATAATTATGTCCAATATCACTCCAAGTGGTGAAGGATCATCACCAGCACCAGATCATCACCACCACCATCACCAGTCACCGCCGCCTCCTCCTCCGCCAGCTCAGCTGAGCCGGTACGAGTCGCAGAAGCGTCGGGACTGGAACACGTTCGGGCAGTACCTCCGGAACCAGCGGCCGGCGCCGGTGGCGGTGGCTCAGTGCAACTACACGCACGTGCTGGAATTCATGAGGTACCTGGATCAGTTCGGGAAGACGAAGGTGCACGTGCAGGGCTGCATGTTCTTCGGGCAGCCCGAACCCGTGGGGCCCTGCACGTGCCCCCTGAGGCAGGCGTGGGGCAGCCTTGATGCCCTCGTGGGCCGCCTCCGTGCGGCCTACGAGGAGAACGGGGGCCTCCCTGAGACCAACCCATTTGCCAATGGGGCGATTAGGGTTTATCTGAGGGAGGTGAGGGATTCTCAGGCGAGCGCCAGAGGAATCCCTTACAGGAAGAAGAAGAAGAGGAGGAAGATCAAGAATAATGAAGGATCCAATATCGCCTCCACTTTTCATCATCAGATGCAATCTTCTTGAATTTTATGAGGTCATATTAATTCAAATTATATATATTCTATGCGCTCCAATTAATTTTCATATATATATATTTATTATATAGTAGTACTCCATTCAAGAATATATATATATATAGTATGGCTTGTTTCATCATCATTCACTGTTGAGTTTCTTGAACTTTAAATTAATTAAGCTCATTTTTATGTTTTAATTAATTGTTTGACTTCTTTTATTCTTAATTTTTTGGGTGCATTTCTTGTAATCAATATGTATATATATGGTTGGGAGTGGGGAAAGAGAATCTTCCATTTGCTCTTGAAAGAACCCTAATAATCCAGAAACCCTAATTTGCAGGCATTTTGTACGCAAAGCTAAAGCAGAATTTGGGAAGTGAATATATTTAAAATCTTGTTGTATATATGGATGAGTACAGATGCAGCTGTGTCTGAAAATGATGCAGCATGCAATTAAGTATATATATATATAGTACCAACTCCAAATCATGAGGAGAATAGGATCGAGAAACAAATTTAGAGAGAAAAAAAATTCTGCGATTTTTATGTGCAATCCTTTTTCTATATAAAAAGATTAATATGATTTTAAGAATTTAATAATGCGAAAGAAAACCATATATTATGAGGTAAAATACGAAATAGCCAAATAAAATAGTGAAAGATAAACAGTACCCACCAACATAACATTATATAAATTATAGTCATTTTTATTGTAAATTGTCATAAATACCCTTATATATTTAACCAACGAATTTTTCATTTTTTAACATTTTAGGTATGAATTCATTTGCTAGGTATAATTCATACCATTCATACATATGTAGTAATATTTATACAATTCGTGTATGAATGATATGAATTATTAAAATCATACCATTCATACGCAATATCTAAATATTATTTTTCTTTGGATTTTTTTGTTGTGTAGTTTGATTTTTGATAATTTGTTATTGTTAGTAGTGTGTTGATTATTGGTGTGGCTTCAATTTTATTTGTGAAATAAATTTTGATGGTGGTAAAAAATTTTAACCGACGAATTCTTCGTTTTTTTAGCATTTTAAATATGAATCTCATTTACTATGTATAATTCATACTCTTCATACATGTATAATATTATTTATACAAATCACGTATGAATGGTATGAATCATTAAAATCATACATATATGTGGGGATACGGCAATGAAGTATTTAAAAGAGTATTTTTGTCCTAAAAATTAAAAAATAACTATAATTTATATATATTATTATGTTGATGATTAGTTGTTATTCTCAATAATTAACTCTTATTTTATTCGACTTTTGTCCGATTTTCTTGTCTTTGGGGATTCTGCACGATCTTGTGCTCGCCATCAACTGTGTGATCTCATTAATGCTAATTAATTAATTATATATGGAGTGTTATTCTATTTCTACACAGAATATATATAAGGATGTACACATAAGTATTTTTATAGCAATTATTAATTATTAATGATATGTACGTGTACTGTTTCTTGATTACATCAGCTTAATTTGTTTTAATTAATTTATGTCTAGATTAATTATATATAAAGTTTACCTTAGCTTCACTTGATTGCGTGTGGATTGTTTGCATTTCATTTTCAGATATATCATATTTCTAAAGATATGTCTTTTTCTTACTCAGTCATCTCCCAATAAAAGTAATTTGTTAGTTTTGATTTAATTTTGTCTCTTAGTTTTAGGTACAATATCAGTATATATGTGGATTATTGGATTATCTATATACTAATATGGAGATATAGTCTTAATTAGTTGTTGAAAGGAAGGAGTCTTTCCAGGTAATTAATAATGCATCTATTAATAACAGCTTTTTCTTCTATACTTCAATTCCCAAAAACTGTAATTAAGTTAATTAATTAATCATACATGTAATTATATATTTAAAAAAAAATCAATTTTATTAATTACGTCCACGTACGCACGTAACTTATTAATTGGATAATATGCATGTCAATGTATATATGTTTTCGTAGACTGATGTTTTATTTCGAGGTCAACTATATATATATTGATATAGTGAAATGGAATCTCTCAAAAAAAGAATAAAGTAAGTATTGTTAATTGCAGCATGTTCTAATATTGTTATTTGCTTAAGAAATAATTATGGTGTGTGTATATATATACACACACTATATATATATATTATCTTATAAATAAAATACTCAATTTATGATTGTCAATCAATAATTGATTATTTGCGAAAATTAGCTATGGAGTACCAGTTCTCAGGTAAATAAGTGGATAATCGGTTCTAACACTTTAAGAATTAACGTTACACAGGTAATCGGTACTAGATCGAATACCGATTTATTATATTAAATATTAAAAATATTTATATTTAATTTATATTTATAAAAAATAAAATATTAACAAATTGTTTAAATATATTTATATGAATTATTATTAGAAAAATATTTATGCAAATTATTATTGGCTTAAAGAAAAAAAAAGTTCTTTAATCGGTTCTCGAGAAAAACTGGTATCGACTTGATCGGGAATCGATAGAACTGACAAGTACAATACCTGATACCCAAAAATAACATTTTTTGAATCCGGATAACCGATTAACCGATACCAAATGGAGACCCCTAACCCCAATTGGTGGAATGGATAGTAACTTTTCATTAGTTTGGATCTCATCCCACGTTGTATTGATTATTTGTGTTCTAACAGTTTTTCTAATAAATCAATGTAGTTGCATGTAGATATTGAGCGAGCTATTATGGGGTTTCCTCCCTCCATAAGAAAAAATATATGTGTATATATTGATGATAATTGACTTAAATATTTGTCATTTTCAACTAGTACTATTAATTAAATAAAAAAAATGATCACTTGCTTACAGATCCGTGTGTTAATATGTTTGTTAATATATATAATTTAATACTATTCAAAATAAACTAATAAAATATAAAATTATAATGACTCGTATACTGATATAGTAATGCCGTATCAACCGTGCTCTACCGTATCAACCGTGAGCACAGTAAGTTGTGCCCACCGTGAATGGTTAATGGATCATAAAATTAAATTTCCCATTACATAATATATAAGTAAAGATTATTATGATTTATGTAAAAATATGAGTTTTAGTTTAGCTAGATTAACGTGATATATCGACAATTAAAAATAATTTATCACATGCTGCTTTCTATATATAGTATTCTTTCCAGTTATTACATATATTAATTAATTTTCAAACAACTTTTTGATACGATAATTTGAATTGAAGATAAGAAGGTTCAAAGCAATTGATGATGAATATAATATATCATCTAAATCGAATAAATAACATTTCCCAAGTAAAACAAACATATGCAAGATAAAAAAAATTAATTATCTTTTAATAATTGACCACGTAACATTTGAGAGGGACTCTTATAACTAATTCATCTTAATTTAGACCAACCTAGCTTTAATCAATATATATAAATACTTTTTCCAATTCCATAATATATATATATATATATATATTTGATATTAATTGCAATAGACCACTTTAATTAATTCGAATTAATAAACTAGGTAAGGTTGTCTCATATATATGTTTGGTCTAATATTATCATCATCTACTCACACAACATTTTGGTTCAATTGTAAATATTGCTCCAACTCTTGATCTAACCGATACTATTAATTAAAATTAAAAATCTGGCCCTTATTGTAGCATATATATTTATATAGAATATTCAGTATATAACAAAGGTTGGTTTCTTTTAGGATTACAATTACCAGAACTTATATAACCAGTAATTAAGTACTTAATTAATTTACGTAACTGAAAGTAACTTAAACTGAAAAGAATAGAACATTGCCTCATCAACAAAGTTGAAAATAATAATAATAATAATAATAATAATAATAATAATAATAATAATAATAATAATAATAATATATCTCATACGTGAATTAAACTTTAATTAACAGTGATATATATGTATATATATATATATAATATAGACAATATATACGATGACCACCTTAATATATTAATTGTTGTTCAGTAAAATATAATTAAGTATCATATAGTAATTAATAATGGAGTACTTGACATGATTCAAAATTTCATAGTGTTATTGTTGCTATCAAGATTTTATTATCATATATACATTGGATATATATGTGTGTATATATAGGATACATATATAAAAAAAGGATTCTTAATTTGTATCTCGTCAGTTAGTAATTAAATATTTGACTCTTAAAGATGTATAATTATGTGGGGTCTGTCTCTTGGGACAAAAAGATAATTATGGTCTGAGGTTTCATGTTCAAATATATCATATATAATTTTCTACTCCTTTTGAAAATAAAGAAAAATATATATAATAAATAAATGTATTTATGTGTTATTATACGTTAAAAATGGAATAGGATTATGAGTTTTATTGCAATGAATGAAATTGGCTCCCAATCCCATGAAAAAAGAAAAGGGATAATAATAATATAATCATAATGGAGTGAGTGAGTGAGTGAGCCCACTTAACTTATGACAATTGATTTTTCACATATTAATTCTTTCAAACCTTTCAAGCACCAATCATGCTTGTAATAATTACTCTCCATTTTGGTATGTATATATTGAAAATTTGAATTGTTTGCATATTTATCTCACTCTTTCTCTCTCTCCTCTCCATACATATATACATATATATATATTTCATGATAAAATATATTTATATTTCCATTTTCATGTCTTATCAATCTATCTATCTATCTATCATGCCCATACTTCATTATTGTTGTGAGAGCTTTATGAAACCCTACTTACTTCACTCATCAAAGAAAACATATTTTTGTCTTATTCTTCAATATGCGCTTTTCTTTTAATTGCATGCCTTCTTCAAACTTATGCTTCCTTCCCCCTCCAAATCTTGATATTTTGAACTAACACGAGTTTTAAAATTATGTTTTGATTTTTTGTAAAAGTATATGATAAGTGGAGATTAGACTCACCTTATTTATTTTTACTTGATTGTGTGTATGAGTTAAGTGAGTCCAATTACTATAAAAGAAAATTTTAAAATGTATAAATGTTTTATGGACAGACAAAAATGACAAAACGTAAAGAATTTTCGTGCACGGACGGAGTATATATTATACAGATTCTCTAACCTATAGCATTCCAATAATCTAAAACATATATATAATTCTAACCATATGTTAAAAATCCATCGATAAATTAAATTCGATTTGGGATTAAACACCTCGATTTTCTTTTTTTTTTTCATGCGAGATATATATATCTCTGTTAATTTATGAAAAATATCATTTTGTATTTTAGTAACAACATAATCATATATTAATCACATTAGTTAGTATAAGTAATTAGAAATAATCAAATGATCGCCTCAAAAAAGGCAAATTAAATTATGAACAAATACGAACTAATTTAAACCATATATTTTCACTTAATTAACGTAAAATCGAACAACAATAGTTTCAATTTTCAAATTTGAATTTCTACCATTACTACATTGTATTAACTTGAGAACTTGAACTTGAACCGGATCGAATTGAATCGCTAGATTGGATTCTTTAAAAAAAAATCAATTTGACTATTGGTCAACCCTAATCGTGTCATATTTATCATTGCGACATGCACGAAATAATATAAGAATAAAAAATAATATATGAGAAATAAATTAATGGAATGAAGGCTCTTGAGAGGTTATAATTATGCTTTATAAAGTGGGTATGGGCTAAAGTATCATTCTAAATTATTTTATATCCCATGATGTGAAATGTGCATACATTTGAAAATCGATTTGGTTGGTATATATATGCATGTGAAAAAAAAGTTAATTTACTAGGTTTGTGTTTAATCTAATTTTGATCTTATTTCATATTGTTTTGGATGTGATTCTCTCATTTATTCTTCGAGTTTATTAAATTTTCTGTGTTTGAATCATAAAATTTTGCACTTTCAGATATTTGAGCTTAAGCATATCGTTTTAAGGAACTAAGATTCGAAAGAAAGTTATAATCTTTGACTATTCAGAGACCGAAGAGTTCACAATTGAACGAGTTAGGGGTACCTAACTAGTGCAAGAACCAAACTAAGAAAATCGACCGAACCGATAGGTTTTGGTCGGTTTCGATTTGGTTTTTATTTTATTTGATTTGCGGTTTGATTTTTAAATTCTAGAACCAATAGGTTTCGATTCGGTTTGCGGTTTTTATTTTTTGGTTCGGTCCGTAATTGAACGACCAAAATATATTAATAAAAATAATAAATAAATATATTTAATATAAATATTAAATAATTATATTTATATTTTGGTAAAAATATATATAATTATATAATATATTTTAGATTTATAAAATAAAAATTTAAAAATATAGTTTTTTAAAGATGGATTCTATAAATTATTTATGATTTAAAAAACTAAAAAAAATAATAATAATAGTTTCGGTTCAAAACCGAACCGAACCGAAACCGATCGGTTTTAGACGGTCAATTTTCGGTTTGGTTTATATTATTTGAGCGTTCGGTTTTATTTTTCATGTTCGATTAGATTTTCGATTCAAGAAAATTTGATCGATCGGTCGGTCGACCGACCGATGCACACTCCTAGAAATAAAATAATACTCCCTCTCAAAGGAGGTAGGTTATTAAATGGCATCATTCAAGAGAAATATACCTCGACTATTCCTTTCCGTGGAGCATGACAATAATCACTTTTTGTATGTTCATAATGAGGACACTGGGCAGCTTTATCTTTACTGCCGAGCATCTCTACAATGACTGCACATTTGCAATCCATGTTACCAAGTCTAAGACTCTAAATGCCTTTCAGATATTTTATTTAGAGCACATAGTACAAGATAGTGATTCGGATTAAAGATATTTTAATATCTTGTGGACTAGACTAAAATATATTGGATATATGAGTTTTAGTTAATTAATTATTGGATTATTAATTAATAACGTACTTTAGAATATTGACCCATTGGACCTAGGGAGCTAAAGCAGTGTACTTGTTTCAAGTTGTTCTTTGTATTTCGACTCCCTTGGCAATGAAGGGAATCCCGGGTGGGGTTCCAGAGTGTCTTCCTGAATATGGAAAGTTTAAGGTTCTATGACCAGTATTATTTATAATAATAGATACGCATATTCAGAAAGTAAGTGAGGCCCTCGCCGGCACGGTGTTGGGACGGCGTCTCGAGCAGCGGCATCTATTTGATGCGACCTGGATCAGTCAATTGGACTGAGCTGTATAATTGGGGTGCTGTTTGACATACCTTGTAAAAGGGGTAGGCCCATGCGCATGCTGAGAGGGGTTGAGCCCCATGTTTTGGGTCGGACATGATTGTTAAAAACTCCTACTTCTGGGCCATTTATGTAGCTAATTAAATATGGTGGTGGCCTTTGTTTACTTATTTATATAAATTGTTAATCAACCCCATGGTTGAACTCCGCCGATCCTAAAGCCCATCATGGCTTATAGCAAAATGATTAGTGTAATATTAATTTGGAATTAATAATTTAATTTCAATTACATAAATAATTTATTAATTAGATTAATAAATTAAAATTGTTATTATTATTTTTGAATAATAGTAATAATTAATTATTTATATTAATTTAGAATTAATAGAATCCACTTTTAATTAAAAGATCAAATTCTTTAATTGGAGAATTTAATCGTTGAGTCTTATTTGCCCATTTTCTGTGATGATATTATGCTTGTATTTTAACTATATTAGTTAGAGACCACATTTATGTTTGGGTAGGCAGCGCTCAATACTTGTAGTACGTGATATTATATTTGGATAGACGGCGCCCAATATGTGCGGTCCGCATTTTATGCCTAGGTAGGCGGCACCCAGTAATTGTTATGCATTTAATATTGGATATTAAATCAGACAGTTAGTATCACATATTTTTCCCCACATAATACAAGTCTTGTTTTTTTGAAACAAACGCGTTGTCCATCATAATTATTTGAGATCCATGACCTCTTCGTCCAAGAGTATTTGCACCAAAGTGATTGCTCCCAAATTGACGAGGCCGAGACTCACTCATAGATTCATGGTGGCATCGTGTGATGGGGTTGACTTGCTTAGTCATTTTGACACGCCAAAGCGAGCAAAATGATTAGTGAAAGCATATTGATTTGATCAATAAATCAATAGTTGCAAATTTGATGAACAATCTAATAAGTGATATTGGTGTAGTCATCAGCCAAAGTGGAGGCTGCAATAGTATTGACTTTGATTGTTACAAATTATGGATGCAATTGGCTTGGAGGCCTACCGAGTGATATTATTGTAGTCATCAGCCAAAGCAAAGGCTGCAATATTATTGACTTGGATCTTGGACCACTAAGATTTATATTTGATATAAATTCTTATTTTGCATTTGTGGGTGCATTATATGTTAAAATTAGTGGGAGCTAATCAAAACAATTAAACCATTGTTTGATTAATGATACAAATGTGATATTTGATTACTCTGCTCTAATTTGCATTACTCGAATGACAAAGATACAATTTGGGTGTTTGTGGATAGGTTCACAAAGTATGCACACATTGTGGCGTTAAAGCATCCCTATACAGCATCGGATTGTGCTCAAATCTTCTTGGACACAATTTAAAAGTTGCATGGATTGCCCTCGACTTTGGTCTCGGATCACAACCGTATATTCACAAGTCTTTTTTGGCAGGATTTGTTTAAGTTGTTGGGGGTTCAAATCATCTTAGCACTACTTACCACCCTCAAACGGATGGCCAAAGCGAGAGGGTAAACCAGTGCTTGGAGACGTACTTGCGGTGTATGTGTAGCCATGCTCCCAAGAAGTGGCTGCAATGGTTATCCTTGGCGGAGTTTTGGTACAATACGTCCTATCATTCCTCTCTTGAATTGACTTCGTTCGAAGCATTATATGGGTATAAACCAACTCCATTGACGCTTCAGTCTTATATGTCGCCGAGAGTGATTGGCGTTGAGGCTACTTTGCAAGACAAGAAGGATATTCAAATTCATCTCCTCCTTATATTGCAAAAGGCGAGGGACCGAATGGTGGCTAGTGCCAATCGCCGTCGTAGTGCTCACGTGTTAGAGGTGGGAGATTAGGTATATTTGAAGCTCAAGCCTTATAAGCAACATTCATTGTGTCTGCATCGAGCTTGGAAGCTCAGCCCGCGCTTTGCTGGACCTTTTCTGATTATTAAGCGTGTTGGGGAGGTTGCTTATGAGTTGTACGGCCAAAATCTTTCCGGTTTTTCACGTGAGTTTGCTCAAACGTAGCACTACTACTCATGCTTGAACCATTGCTACTCTACCTGAGTTTGATGAGGAGGTTAAGGTGTTGTTGCATCCAGTTAAGATTCTAGCTCGACGTATTGTGAAGGATCATAACCGCCCAAGGGCCAAAGTGTTGGTATTGTGGGTTCATTTTTCGGAAGAAGAAGCTTCGTGGGAAGATTTTTTATCGATGGAAGCGCGGTTCCCTGCTTTGTTTGACTTGGGGACAAGTTAAAAGTAAAGAGGGGGGATTGTTAAGAGTAAGGTTCACTGTTCACGTGAGTTGCAGGTGCATGGTTAAGTTTGTATGTGTTAGCATGCATGGTATTGCATGTTATGCATGCATTGAGTTTAATGCTTTGTGCATGAGTTTAGTAGCTATTGTGTATAAACAAGAAAGCCAATGAGTGAGTGACACGTGACTTGAGTTTGTTAGGTTGTGGAGCTCATTTAATAGCCACGGATTGTACTAACTGGAGATTATCCAGATATCTTTAATGCAACTCCAGTCTTTTGGCTTATTCTTGCTTTGTTTGTCTCTTGATTCATACTAGCTTGTGGTGTGGGTCTCGATTGATGACCAAAAGTAAGCTCTATCATAACAAAAATTGACAAATCGGGTCCGGCCATGCATCCGACCTCCTTCGTCGTGTGATTGAGGCGGGACATTGCCGGACTTTATGAGCATCGACATTGATCGCCACTTCCGAGTCCTCACTCCTCATTGGCGTCGTTCTTTCACGAGCTTTTTCGGACAAATACGAAACAAAACAATAAAAAAAATTGTTTTAAGAAGCCAAAAAAACAACAAAATAGAATAGTAAGAGGGTGCGTGCATTAGTCCAATAGAAATTAATGTTCAAAATATAAAGTTTCGAGTTCGAATTCTTCGTAATTCGATTATATAGTTTAAATTTAATACAAAAATTTTCTTCGGGATGCTCCACTATCTTTGCTCCACGAATAGTGGCCTGTCAGGTAAATGTGTAAACAAGTGGAGCCGAGACAAATACTACTAGGCTCGGCTTGTTTAGAATATTAAATTTTTTGAGCTCGGCTTGAACTTTTAATATATTGTTCGAGCTCGGTTCGGTAATTATCGAGTTCGAATTCGGCTCGAGCTCGGCTCGTGGGATACTAGATAAAATTGTTTTCGAGCTTGAGCTTGAGCTCGACTCGTTTGATATTCATATTAATAGTTTTCGTGATCGAGCTCGAGTTCGAGTTCAATTTCGGCTTGAGCTCGTATAAATTTTTATTTTTAGAAAATTTGTTATTTTAACATAAGACTCGACTAATTAAATGCTCAATTATACTTGGTCGTGAACAAACAAACTAAAACTGATATATCCTCGATAAAATTATTGAGCTCGAAATCATGCTCAAGCTCGGCACGTTTAGTATCAAGTTGAGCTCCGAACAAACTTTTTTTGAATCGAGCCTCGAATAGTTTGCGAGTAGCTCTGTTTGTTTACGGCCCTACAGTCACGTTATCACTTCCTCTTTAACATCTCGCTTACATCATAATTGTATTGTTTTTCTTTCTATGTAAATCTTACACAGTCATACTACTCACCGGCGAGGTGATTGTCGGTTCAATACGACTAAGTCATGAATAATTGGGATGATAGGAGAGCTATTCATGCCGCGGCAAAGGATGCAATGTCAAAAGTTTATCGACGACAAAAACTACAAGAAAAAAAAAATTAAACTTTTGGATGAGGGTGATTCAGCCCACCCTAGCAGCCCTAGCTCAGCCCATGCATGTGGGGGGCTTTAAGAAAAGCTTATTCACGTTTGTTGAGGATTGAATGTAAAAAAACTTAAAGATCGAAAGACACGATCACTCTCGATCATAGGAAAATTTAGTCTATTAAAGTCGATCACCCAAGCCAACCCGACATACACAATAAGTTGTCTTCACCTCCCCGAGAACACGTCAAAAGCTTACCTCCATAGTGGCAAACTTCTAGTGGGGAAAAGGAACTCAAATTCTTATTAAATGGGATTCTTGGGATAACCTGCCTAAAGATATTTTGGAGGTTTGAGGTTTCGAGACATTTTATGTTTTAACAGAGCTTTGCTAGCCATGCAGTGTTGGCGCTTGATATGTCGCGATTACACCCTCTTTGCTAAATCTCTCAAAGCTAGGTATTTCCCTCCCACATCTCTTCTTGTTGCAATGTTGGAGTACAGTCTCACCTACGTTTGGTGTATCATAATGCATTCTGGCAAACTATGAATTCCTTCATAAGGAAACTAGATGGAATATCCGCAATTGTAGCTCGGTGGTTTGTGGAAGGATCCTTGAATTCCGAATGTACTGCACTTTAGGACTCCAGAACAATTGTTAATCCTAGATCATATAGTCAAAGTCTCATACCTCATCCTTCATGAACATAGGTGGAAACAAGGGCTTATTTTCTATTAATTTTTCCTCTTGTGATGATGAAGAATATACTTGAAATTTCAATCTTTGATATAGCTCAAAATAATTTATTAATGTGGACTTTTCTAAAGTTGGAACTTACACGGTGAAGTCAAACTATTGGTTGACAAATAATATAAAAGTTGGTAAATCACCAAAACCCCCGGTGTCAACTATTAGCCCGATGATCTAAACATGAATCTCGAAGATGAAAGTCTAACAAAATTTCAATTGTTCATGTGGAGATGCATGAGATAGATCATTCCAACGCATTTAACTCTCACCCGTATGGTTTTTTAGAGTGAGTGCATTTATCCCCGATGTGATTTGAAGAATGAATTTGATATGCAAGCACTTCGTGATTGTGATTGGATTTCTTTCTTATGGAGAGCATGTCCGCTACGTCTAAACATGTCTTTTACTACTTGTGAAGTCTCGCTTCAAAATTGGATTCTCACGATGATTGAGAATATATAACCATCTTTTATCTATCTATTTGTTTGTCATCTTTGGATTATGTGGAGGGCACAAAATTCCCTTGTTTTTTAGCATAAGGAAATGAACCATCAAACTTTCTTTCGCTTTGCCACATCTACTTTCCAAAAATATGCGAATAGAAAAACCCCATTTTGGCAAGGTAAAGGCACAATGTATGAAAACTTCCAGCTTCATGTTCCATAAAGCTTAACTTTGACCACTCAATCCAAAGAGATAAAGGTGTTGGTTTTGGAGGTTCTTTGAGGTGTGATTAGGGCGATGGGGTGATTGCGTTTGTAGGACATAAATTAAATATTGCAATATCACAGTGTGGCTTAAGCGCTTGCTTGTTTGGATGTGGCACATATTGCAATTAAAAATAACTTCACAAGAATCATTATCGAGTCTGATTGCCACAAACTCGTTTGTGACCTCAAACTTTCTCCTCAACCACAATCATATCTTGGTAATGTCATCTTGTTAATCCAAGTTGTTATCTCGTTAATCCAAGCTATTTGTATGAAATTTGAGAAAGTGGAGTTTAATTGGGTCCCTCATTGATGAACTCTCTTGCGCACAAAATTGCTCGTTTTTAGTTTTGAGACCTCTCACTATGACTTGTATGTAGGGCCTATTCCGTCTCAATTCCGACACATTATACACAATGATTTTCAACTTATTTGATTTATATTAATGAAATCCATGTTTTTTACTCAAAAAGAAAAAAACTTGACTGAACAAGAAAATACAAAATACAAAGTTTTATATATTGTCTTTCGTTCCATTCGCAATGAAAAAGATAAAGTTGGTGAATGTGGTGAACATACTAGCTTATTGTCAATTAATCTTGTTTAGCCTCTTTTTGGTCGTCTAAACTCGTATATTCATCATCTTTACTCTTGTAGTTTTTCCATTTTGCATAATACTTCAGGCTCGATTTACGTTTCATTTTATGTTTCATGATCATGAGCTAAAACAAGTGCTAAAGTTGGAAACGGGATGAGAAAAGATCGAGAGAATGGAGAAAAGGGCTAAGAGCACAAGTCAGCGCCCGCAGAGCTTAGGAGACTGCTGACTAGGCCTCTCGGTGGCCCAGACTGAACCAGCGCGCGAGGGGACGAAGGCCACGCGTGGAACCCGATACCTGTCAAGTCAGCGGTCGCTGACCCTTAGCAGACCGTTGACTTTCTCAACTTCTATAAAATTTATATAAATAAATAAAATAAAATTTATAAGATTAAAATCATAATCAAATATAAATACATAAAAAATTATAATTATAATAATATAAAATATAAAATAAATTGAGTGAATTCCATCAAATAGTGATACAATCCAAAATTAGTATTCCCTCCGTTTCGTCTCATTATTCACGACACATTTACTATATTAAGACGTCTTAATAATTATGACTCATTCAAAAAAAATATTACATTTATCCTTTAAAAGTTAGTCAATTTTTTTGGGTCCACCACTTTACAAAAAAAAATTAATTTTTTAATATATGTATCTAAAAGTAACGTGTCATAAATAATGAAACGAAATGAGTGATCATTATTGATTATCATTTTGAAGTGCTTACACAACTACACATATAGCAAAAACTCAAAAGAGTATGCAACCGATGTGATTACTCTTAAATACCCCTCCGTGCCTAATTTTTTAAAAACTTCAGGGACTTAATGCTTCACTATTCACCCCTCTTATGACTTTGATAGTTAGAGCACGATTGAGAACGCGGTCACCCGAGCAGGGGTTTGTTGTCCAAGAGACTGCGATCGAGAGGGAGTCCAGTGTTGGGATTGGGGTTCGGGAGCCAGGCTCACATAGGTAAGATCGGGCTCGGGCATGCGAGCTCACGCACGAGTCTGCGTTGTGGAGGGGTGTCTCGCTGCCCAACAGCTCCCACCCATTTTTTCCCTTTTTATTATCGTATTTTTTATTTTTTAAAATTTATTTATCTCAATTTTCAACCATAAATACCACATTTCAATCCCACAATTTTACACATTTCTTACACTCCTTTAATCTTCCAACCATTCATCTTTAAAATTTTCAAAATGATCTCTTCATAATTTAAAAAGAAATGGAGGATGCATTTCTTACATACTTTGAAAAGAATTTGGGTAAAAATTTGAGCTTCGATAATCCAAATTTTGTTGATTCGCCGTCGATTTTTGCATGTTTTGCAAATCAAAGTTCAAGTTTCTTCCCTTCCATTTTCAATACTCAATTTTTCATACCTTCATTCCTGACTCAAAATTATCCTGACCATAAAAATTCCCCGCCAAAATTCCCGGCCAATATTTTCCTTCTCTGTTTTCTTCTTAATTGTCTTCACCTTCTCCCAACAGACTCAAATGAATTAACTTGAACGATTTCTTCGACAAAGCTTCAGATAAGGCCTTTGCTCTCACTATCCATAAAGACAAAGACAACTCTGAAAGGAAAAAATCCGAGGGTGCCTACGATGTCTAAGATGATATCATCATTTGCCGAACATGGCTTGACACAAGCATGACCTCATAGTGGGGAACAACCAAAAAGGCGAGGTATATTGATCTCGCATCACCAACGCCTTCAACCGGCAACGAGACGATTCTTCCAAACACCACACTTCAAAAAAAAAATTGAAGTGTCAAATGAGTCGTATTCAAAATATGACTCGGAAGTTTTGGCGCTATCTACAACCGGTGTGCCGATGCGTGGGTAATCGGCAACTCCGACGAAGACGTCTTCAACAAGGCGATGACCGAGTTCAAACAAACAAACCGAACGACATATAAATATCATCACTGTTGGGAGATATTGCGAAATACGCCAAAGTTTAAACGAATTATCTCCGACCATGTTGGATATAGTAACGAGTCCAACAAATGCGGCAAGAACAACATGGGTTAATATTTCACTACCGACTTGGCCCCTTTTGAACCCGAGCAACGTCCAATAGGGACAAGAAAAAATAAAGCTCTCAAGGAACAAAATGAAGTTTTGCAATGTTTGATTAAGAGCGCCAAAGTCTTGACGGACTTCACGATGCGACATATTAAAGTAATTGAATACAAAATACTAATGAATGATACCTCAAAAATAGTTCTAAATAACTCAAGATGCACATGATGATGGTGACATCAATTAAAAACGAATAAGAGAAGTTGTTTTAGTTTTTGTATTTTAATTAATGTAATTTTAATTTTTATTAAATTTAAAATTTAATGAATTATTATTTTTAGTTATTGTCAATTTAAATTAATTTACATATTATTAAATTTTATTATAGTATTAAAATAAAAATAAATTTTTTTAAGAGAATTCAGTTTAAGAGATTTTGCAAAATTTTCACAAAAAAAAAATTCAAAAATTTCAAAACATCACTGGTTGACCCAAAATTGAAAGCCTATTGTGAATGAATGCTCTAATGAAATTGTATACTTGAATCAATAATATAATACAAGTTCGGTTCAAGCTGTCCACCTCAGCCCTTAAAACCCTCCCAGCCTCCCATTTAATTTTTCCTATTTTCTAGATTTTTGGAATTTTATCTATATATTAATCATATATAATATTATAAATTCTTATTTCCATATAAGCATATGATATTTATGTTATGTTTTTATTTTTATGTATATCATAGATCATATTATATACTATTCCATATTTAAGTATTATTTTAATAAATATAATATATATAGTGATATATTAATTTGATATTTATATTTTGATAACTAATTTAATGATAATTTATATAGATTATGTACACTCTTTTAAAATCTAATGAAAATTAATAAATTAAATGAAAATGTTTAGATTTCTATATTAGATTATATGTTTTTCAAATATAATAAAAATAAATTATATAAAAAAATTTAGACCTCACATTATTTTTTAATATATATAATTTATTATATATGATTATTATAACATACTTTTAATTATATTATTATTAAAAAAATCTACATATATTTTTGAATATAGATAATAAAAATTGAATGAATCGTATTTTTTATTAAAATAATAATATA
>JAPKLX010000031.1:2626933-2684867 GCA_026898415.1 Leonotis leonurus
TAAAATAATAATATATAAAAATAAAATAGTGTATAATTTTCTTATTTCTTTATATATTATATATTAATTGTATATTATTTCATATCTAAGTATCATTTTCATTAATATAAAAAAATAGTCAATGGATATATTTTGATGCATATTTGATAATTCAATCAAATTGAAGATTTTTCGGCCGTATATTATTATCATATAATGAAATTGAGCTTCATTATTAACCACATATTAAGTTATCTATTAGTAGATAGATAGTTTTTGTTCGAGCGAGTATTAAATTATTATTCAAACAATCCACATATATTTTTCAATGTGGATAATAAAAATTTAAGAATCGTATTTTATATTAAAACAATAATATATATAAATAAATAAGAATATTATATACTTCTTTATATCATATTGGAGTATATTCTTATTTTTCATGTAGGCATGTAGAGGTGTTCAAAGGAACCGGAACCGCCGGAACCGAACCATAACCGTATCCGATGGTTCGGTTCCGAACTGTAACCATGTAGAGGACGGTTCGGTTACGATTACAAAGATTCGGAACCGTGAACCGGCAGTTCGGAACCGTAATCGTCTATTTGGAAGCGTATCTCTCTTTTTTTTATCAAATTCAATTTATTTAATATATTATAAATAGTCATTTCTTATAATTATTTTTTATAATTGATACATTAAACTTACGAATACATTAATAATTAAATAAAATAAAATTTAATTAGATGATAACCTAATTAAACCCTAATATTATATACGTATTTATTAGTGTTCATTTTATATTGTTATAATTATATAGATTAATTATTTTATTTCATTTCATCAATGTATTTGTGTTTAACGTGTTATTCAATTAACGTATTCATGAGATAATAACACATAAAAACCTTTTTTTAATTTTTTATTATTACATTTATATTAATATATCATTATATGTGTATTATATATAATTAATATTAAATTAAAATAATTTTTTATGTAGTTATTCAACTCTTACATTACAAAGTTAATTATGTGATATGAAATTAAATGATGATACGCATAAGTATGTAATTAAAATAAATAAAATATTCAAAATTTTTAAATATATTAGTATTAATTTTTTGGACGGTTCCGAACCGTAACCGGTGGTTTAGAACCGTAACCGAAACCGCCCTACACGGTTCAGTTCCGAACCGTGAACCGCCACAACGACGGTTCGGTTCTGGTTCCAAATTCTCAGAACCGTCCGATCCGAACCGTAACCGTGAACACCTCTATAGGCATATGATATTTATGTTATGTTTTTATTTCATATCATATATTTTATTATATGTTACTCCATATTTAAATATAATTTTCATAAATATAATATATATAGTGATATATATATATATATTGATAACTTATTTAATATTAATTTATATAATTTATATTTAACATTTTCAAATCTAATAAAAAAATTATAAATTGTTTAAAAATGTCCAGATTTCACATTATTTGAAAAGAAAAAAAATTATAATTTATCACATATGACTATTATAATATATTTGTATTATTCTAACAATCCTATATATTTTCAATATAAATAATAAAAAAATGAGAATTCAATCAAATAGTATATAATCTTCTTATTTATTTAAATATCATTTTCATTAATATAAAAATATTTAATTAATATATTTCGATGCCTATTTGAGATTTCAATTAAATTGATAATTTTTCGTTGTATATCATTATTAGAAAATAAAACTGAGTCTCATTATAACCCACATATTAAATTATCTATTAATGGGTAGATATTTTAAATGTATTTGATTATACTTTACATGTATTTTTCTTTTATCTTTAATCTAAAAATATTAGATTCGATATTTAATCGTAAATATTCAACTAAAATTATTAATAACATATATATATATATATTTTTATAAATATATATATTAATATATAACTATTTAGATGTAAAGCTTATTTTATATATTAACAAAATAAATTTGAACTTAATGTTTTATTTTTGTTATAGTGATATTTCGAATCAAATTGAATATTAACGAAAGAGATCGAAATTTGAATTTAATATTTTAAATATTACTCCTTCCGTCCACCAAAATGGTTTACGTTTTGTCATTTTGGGATGTCCACGAAAATGATTTACATTTGAAACTTTCCTTTTATAGTAAGTGGACCCACCACACACAACTCAATTTAAAACAATACTTTAAGTGGAACTCAAACTTCACTAACTACTCACAACCAATTTAAAACAATATATAAAGTGGGACCATAACTCCATTTACTACATATCCCCATTAAAGTCAAAACACAATATTAAAACTCGTGTCGGGTCAAACCGTAAATCATTTTCATGGACGGAGGGAGTATTATTTACTATATTAAATAAATTAAATATTTAATTACAATATTCATAACAAATCGAAGAATAATACTCATAACAAATCAAATACGTGCGAATCATTATTTAATATTAAAAAATGAATATAATACAAATCGAATGGTCGGAATAATTTCACGAACAACATCGAATATTGTTATATTTAATTCGATTCGATTTGTTTACAACCCTCAAACAATTATTGAATTCAATTCAAGTCATTTTTATCGCTATTCCATAGTTAAACCATGAACTTAGATAATTGTTTACACTCGATAACACACAAAATTGTGAGAACTTTTAGATTAATATTATATGACATCAACAACTCATTAAAGTAAATGTATGCATTGTAGTTACAAATAAATAATTTAAATACATTTTCCACTCTCAATAAAATTCATATATATATATATATATGTAATTTTTGAAGCAAGCACGAATATATATATTTAGCTTTTAATCAAATTATAAATATATATATATATATGGATATAAATAAATGAGTTTATTTGAGTTTATTTTTATACGGGCATGACATGATTATGAATGATTAATTGAGATATAAGGACGAGCAACAAGACATTACAAATTTCGATTCTAAATCGTTGGTTCTTTTAAACTCGTCTTACAAAAAGTATATTTTTACAATAATTTATAAATTATAACGTAAATTTTTGAATAATAATTAATAAAAATAGTGATAGAAACAAAATTATTAATGAAAAATTGGCTCATGATTCTAAACATTTGAAACCGAAACTTAAAGCAAATTGTTTCTTATACAGTTGCGATTCAAAATTTTAATAATCTTTCATGTTTCGGTTCTCAAAACCGCAGATTACAATTCTTTTAAACACCTCTAATATTAATGAGTATTAGAAACATTTTTTGCATTAGTTTTGGAACGATTTGCAAGTTTATGATAAGCAAATTTACATAATTAACGACTTTTACTATACATATTTAGTATATGAATAAGTAATACATATATCTATGATAACAAATACTTCATCCGTTCATGAAAATGGTTTACATTTTGACCCGACACGGGTTTTAATAATGTATGTTGACTTTAATAGGAATGTGTAGTTAGTGGAGTTTGGGTCCAACTTGATATATTGTTTTAAATTGGATTGTGTGTAGTTAGTGGTGGGGTCTCTTTACTATAAATGAAAGGTTTCAAATGTAAACCATTTTCATGGACGTCCCAATATGGCAAAATGTAAACCATTTTGGTGGATGAAGGGAGTAGTAATAAATGAAATGACGTTGAATACCTTTATAAATTCTATAAAATATTAATCCCGTCAAAATTCGACGGGCAACAATCTAGTATTATTATAAAGAAAGTTTGTAATGATTACGTATATTACTCTTAAATTAAAATTAATATATGGATAACAAACAAATATTATCAAATTAACATAAACAGATCTGGGAAAAAAAAAAGGAAATTATGATTTAGGGGTAAAGAAAAGGGAAGAAAATTAAAATACCCACTTTCAGAATTCCAATGTAGAAAATACCCAATTTCTCAAAGCACATGTAGAAAATACCCATTTTGTCTCAAAATTCGCACCCACCTGTAAAAAGTAAGAAGATTCTCTGAAAAAAGGGAAAGTTAGGTAAAGATATTGATTCCTTTAATGAAATTAATACTATATTTTTGAAGAAATTGGTCCATAGACCGTTCACTCCAAACCCTTCCTTATTCAATTTTTTTTGTACCACTCATCCTCCCCCCCCCCCCCCCCAATAGACCGCCGCTGCCCTCTAGTCCTTGGACCTCTCACCTCGCCACCACTCTCCGCCGCCGCTGCCCTCCTTCTTCAAGGCTTGAAGTGTTGCTGGAGATTGCTGCTTGGACCGCTGCCGTCGTAGGAGAAGATCGTTGGACCTCCGAAGCTGTAGGAGACGCCTGAACCATGGGAGACAGTCAAGAAGATATCCCACAGCACATTCAGGTTAAAAATCATGCCCTGAACTCATTTATGCGTGGACCGCTGGTCTTTCATGGATGGACCGCCCGGGCCTAGGGCGAGCGGTCCATCCATGAATTTTAAGAAAATACCAGCGGTCCATCCACTTTATGTTTATATGTATTTTTCTGACATTTTTGGTGCTATTAAACATAATTTTACGTGCATGTTTGTTGATGTTTGGTAATTTAAGTTTATATTATGATTTATTGAATTGAATTGTTCTAATTATGCATGTTTAGGACTTGAATATATGATATTTGGCTTTAGAAAAATATGTAGATTGCACGTATGTATGGACCGCTGGTAATATGCGTGTGGACCGCTCGGGCCTGATGGACCCACCCAGCGGTCCATTAGGGTTTTACCAGCGGTCCATGGTGTTTTTCCGTGATATAATTATTGTTGTTTGATTTATGTGAAAATTAGGTACAATATGCGTCTGATTTTGTGATTTACGTAATTAATTGTGAGAACTATTATTGTTTTAATTAAATTAATAGAATTTTGATTAATATGATCTAATTTTAATGTAATTTGATGTTATATGAACTGATTGAAATTATATTTATTGACTGAATGTTGAAGGAGTCGGCCCAGCCTTGGTATCGCAGACCTAACTCGATTAATCGGAAGTGTAAAGCAAATACTTACTATAAGATAGGTATTATTGAAGAAATTAGGTCTAGACTCTTGCAAATAGGTGGGTACGAACTTGTCCAAAAATTCCAACGTGGGCCATTTGGTCATTTTTTTAGTTGGAGTCCGGGTAACCTATCATGTCCAGCTTTGCACAGTATAGTGTGTAGGGCAATCCACACTAGGGGTGGAATTTGGTTTCACATTTGCGAGGACGATGTCGAGTACACGTTGGAGGATCATGCCTTGATCACTGGATTGAGATTTGGTCATTCAAATTTCCACACTACTTACCCGCACGATCCGACTAGATCGTCCTTTTTTATCTCCGCCTGCAATGGCATTCAAATGAACGGTGCTGATCTCCTAGCCCATTTTTTAAATTCCCGAAACAACATTGATGATGATGATGGAGAGATACATCTCCGCATTGCCCTTGTCCTCATGGCCTACATCTTTGTATTTGGCCATGATACACAAAAAATCGTATTCCCGTGGCTCTGGTCGTTGGTTGAGGACCTAGACACCTTCTACAATTTTCCTTGGGGTGCTTACTCTTATAAAATTCTTATGAATTATATTAGGAAAATTCCCGACAATCCAAAATATCATTTCTATGGCCCGGCTTGGGCACTTATGGTGTGGGGGTTAGAGGTCATCCCGGGATTTGAAGCGTTTGCTGGTAGGCAACGGGACATCCCTTCAGCATATCCCCGGTGTGTGAGATGGAACTTCCGGAAGAATCTCAATGGGACAGTGGAGCAGATGTATGAGTGTTTTGACACTGAGGTAAGTTTTATGTTCATTTATAATCCTTATTTAATTATTTGTTAAGTTTGTGATAAGATTGTATTAATATTTATCTTAAATTTGTAGGGTTACAATATTTCGAATCTGGTGCCTGACGAGGAGGAGGAGAGACGTCCATATTACCTCTCCACAGAGTGTGAGAATCCCCTGGATGTGGAGTACATGCCACTGAGCAATCCGATTACTCGGGGGGGCATGACAGCAGAGCAGCGTGTGCCGAGGCAGAGAGTGCCACCTGCCGTAGTTCAGCCTATTAGCAGTCGGCGGGCTACGAGGAACGTGGAGCCCGCACATGTAGACGAGTCAGATCATGAGGGGTCATCTTATCACGGCGCTCATCCTGAGCCAGAGCGTCCTCCACCCGAGCCAGAGCATCATCAAGAGGAGACAGAGCGTCATCGGCGACGTAGGAGGGATATGGGAAAGCGTGCGAGGGTACCGATGCCTGAGTCCTCCTCTAGCAGCAGCAGTGGCAGGACAGAGCGTGTCATGAGTGCCTTTGAGGCACGCATGATAGAGAGGCAGCAGCAGGCGGAGGCACGTTTGCTAGAGAGGCAGACGCAGGCTGAGGCACGTATGCTGGAGAGGCATGAGCAGATGAGGGCTCATATCACTGAGACGAACGACAATCTGAAGGGTACCATCAAGAGATGGATGGGAGAGCTATTATCAGCCATCCGTTGTGGCCCGAGCCGACATAGTCAGCCGATCATTCATACCCGTGGGCAGGCCCCCCTATGCCTCAGTCAGCTCGGCCTTCCACTCAGTCAGCTCGGCCTTCTGATTTTTAGGCCTCGAGCCCTCCACCAGGCGCAGTACCTGATTTTAGGCCTTCTAGCAGTGGTCCTCGTTACTCCGTGTCTGACATGCCCCGTTTTCAGGCGCCATTTGTCACCACACGTCATTCTTCAGCTGATACTTCATCTGTAAGTTATTTTGTCATTTAATAATTACAATCTTATTGTTTTAAAATAAAACTAATACTTGTTTAATATTTTTTGGTAGATGCCATGGCCATTTGACCCGCAACCAGGCCATGTGTCACAAGATGAGCCTGAATCGGAGGAGTTTGATGCTCCGTTTAGTCCAGAGCCACGAGATGCATATGTACCGAGGGATGCACCAGAGACCATTGGGGAAGAAATGCTGAAGAGGTACAATGCATTTATGAAGAAACCATCAGGCGACTATACTACAGTTTCTGAGACCGGTTTCCAACTCAGAGTTAATGACTTCAAGCTGATGCTTGATATGCAGTGGGATTATTTCACTGAGGTAATTGTCTTAAATATCAAATATTATTCTAGTTAAAATTTATTTAATTTAGCTAAATTAAGATTGTTTTTTGCAGACCATAGACTTGTACATGATGAGTCTACAGTCCAGGCTGATGAATAGTGATAACGTTCTCCCTTCGCACACCGGATGACGCACTGTTATCTGCAGATGTGATTTCTTTGTAAGTATTTATAATCTTTTTTTTATTACGCATGAATAATTTATGTACATGTGAAATAAGTGTAATTGTATTTTCAATCATGTGTTTAAGCATCGGCTCCAGTCGGATTGGAATGCGGGTATGGCGAGTGCCGACGCACTGCAGTTGCCAGGATTGGAGGCGAGACTGGCGTACATGCAACAGAACTATAAGCCTCACGACTCTTTGCGTGACATTATTCACGCACGTGGACTGGGATCGACAATGTTACCTTGGTTTAAGGCTACAACGGTATGTTTTTTATTTGAGTTATATTTAATTATATTGAATTATGTGCATTATGTGCATTATATTGAATTATGTGCATTATATTTAAATTATATTGAATTATATGCAATTATGTGCATTATAATGAATTATATTGAATTATATTTCATTATATTGAATTATATGCAATAATGTGCAATTAGGTGAATTATATTGAATTATATGTTGCACTTGTAGGTTATATTTCCCTGTCTCGTCAACGGGCATTATGTGGTCGTTGTTTGTGATATGTACAATCGGCATATGGCTATGTTCGACTCATTATTGTACAAATTGGACAAGGAGGGGAGGAAATTGAGAGTGACATCATTGGCACCTTTACACTTTCTTTTGCCCTTAGTGTTGGCACACTCGTTCTATTATACACATCAGGAGATAGGTGCCTCTAATACTGGTGGAACATTTAGGTGGAAGTCTCCTCCGGATTCAGATCAATTCAAGCAAAAGGACAGTCATAGTTGTGGTCCTTTTGTATGCATGACCGTTGAGCGATATATCAGTGGGAGTCCATCTGTGAATTGGGGAAACAAACATGTGAAGGCGTATCGTAAAATAGTGGCTCAAAGAATTTTCTCTCTTTGTAACTAAATTTTATTCCTAAATTCCATTGTCTTGTTTCTTATTTGCGTATTATAAATTTGATACATATTGTGTTGCTTTGCATATTTTTATAAGTTTGACAAACATAAATAGGGACATGAATATTTATTAGCTAAAACATAATTAAAACATAAACATCTACAATTATATATTTAGACAACTTATTAGTTGATTGTCAATTATTTATAATGTTTTGTAACTTATTAGTTGATTGACAATAAAATTGTGTTACTTCCTTCATTTATTATAATTTAAACCTGCCTTAAAATAAAAATGGGGCTACTGGGTTTCGAACCCGCGCCCATACCCGTGGGGGAACTTATATGCGCGCCCATGGCTAGTCGGGCTGTCTCTATTAGTCGTTAAATTTACATCTATAAATAATTATAAGCTTACTGATTGCAAACCTGACTCAAACGAAAAATGGGGCTGCTGGGTTTCGAACCCGCGCCTAGCCGTGGTGGGGGAACTTATATGCGCGCTCATGGCCAATCGGGCTGTCTCAAAGACATAATCAAAATTCAACTAATAAGTTGTCTAAATAATATTATAATACAATATCGATTGCACTTCTTCCAGATTTCCTGCATATACAATAATATTATAATACATTCTCAAAGACATAATCAAAATTCATTCTCACAGACATAATGCAGAAGTACGTACGTAATTGCCGCGATAGCATGAGAACACGGGATCCCGTCGTACTGAAATTTCATGCATTCACATGTCCACGCTCCAAGGTCTACCAAAAATGATCGATTGTTGGTTTCAATTCGGTATCGATCATCACCTACTGCAGCTGATCTGTATGTGTGAGATCTCTCGATTTGGACCATCATTTTACGTCTGACCTCTTCTGGAAGTGGATGTCTTTCCCTGTTGGCAGCCATAAGTCGTTTGCTAAACCATTCTTCACAAATCAGTCTCACTGCCTCCATAATCAGTCTCACTGCCTCCATACATGCACAAATAGGTAGACGACGAGCCCATAAGAGTGTACGATTAAAGCTCTCAGCTGTATTCGACGTTAAGAAGCTATACCTTCGAACAGGACACATCGACCGAGCCCACTTAGCAGGTCCAATGTTCATCAAGTGATCATAGGCCTGCGCCTTGCCAACTTGAATCATGTTCATTCTTTTCTGAAATTCCGCCTGCTTATATGTGTATGCAGCCTTCTGAAACAACCCCAGCGTAGTTTTACCAAATCTCTTCAAATTGTTACTCAGATGGTAGTAACAAAGGGCATGCGTTGCTTCCGGAAATACAACACTCACTGCATGCTCAATTGACAGATGTTGATCAGAAACAATCAATGTTTGAGCCGTGCTCCCATATGCTCTTCTTAGTCGTGTCATGAACCATACCCAAGACTCATGATTCTCAATTGGGCCGATTCCATACGCCAACGGATACACCTGCTCATTTGCATCCTTTGTAACTGCAACAAACATTATGCCATTATTTTTTCCCTTCAAGTGAGTGTCGTCGACTACTATTACCGGCCTCATGCACAAGGCAAATGCTGATCTACAAGCACCAAGGGCCACAAATACATGACGAAACCTGTTGTCCGCACCAATGTCGATTTCTGCGATCGTGCCAGGATTTGTCACCTCTAACATATGCAAATAATCAGGCAGTAGTTGGTATGATTCATTATATTTACCATATATCATCTCAACAGCATGGTTTCTACCTCTTAGCGCCACGTCGTAGGACACTTGCATACCAAACATAGTCATCAACTCGTTCTGAATAACTTTGGGCTTTATTATTTCATTTGTGTTTCTCATTTTCTTTGCGAAATACGCACCGATCACCTTTGAGTGGACATTCCTCGGTCCGATGTTTGTGATACCATCCCCGCACGTGTGCTCTCCACAGAACTTTATTACAAGCCACGGCCCTCCATGAGACATAGCACGCAGCTTGAATGAGCAATTGCTGCTTAACTTGCATTTCCAATACACTCGAGTTGTGTCTGATCTGGTCACTCGATATTCTGCTTTATGTTCAAGATTCCACAAACCACCTATAAGACTAAGCTGCTCCTTGTCATCAAAAATAGATCCTACAGCCAACTCTTCTAGTAACGGATTTTCTTCACAAAAAACATCTGAAGCTGTAGCATCAGGAGGTACCATTGGAATTAACCAATTGGTTAAGTATGCTTCTGGGACCCGTATGTCATCATTATCACCCGCACTAGGATACATAAGTTCTAGTAAATGACGCATACCTCCTTCCTCGTGGATCCATGCAGCAAATTCAGCAAAAATAGATCTGTTAAAAGTCAATTCAGCTTCTTCCTCAGATTTAGAGCTCTCAGATGATGGAACATAATCATCGTCGTCATCATCCTCTTCATCAACATAAAAATCAGCATTTTCTTGTCCATGTCCTTGTTCCTCTTCCTCTTCCTCTTCCTCTTCATGTCCCGGACCCTGATACTGCTCTTCACCACCCTGATACTGATCATGACCCTGGTACTGATAATCGCCCTGATACTGATCATCACCCTGATACTGATAATCGCCCTGATATTGATCTTCACCCTGACCCTGTCTCTGTCCATATCCATATGCCTCATTCAAGTCTGGAATTTCATTGGCTCTGCTCGTCGAACCCAGGTTCATGTCTGCAGGGTATAACTCATCGAACCAATCCGATGAAGCTGCAAACCTTCTAATATTTTCTAGTTCATCATTCATGTTTGAGCTTTGCGATGGTCCACTCATATCGAACGAAGATTGGTTGATGTAACTAACATATACCGTGGGACTTGCGACGCTCATGCATAAACCAACCAATTCTGCATCACATGCCAGACGATATTTTATCATTCGCCCACTTCGAGATGCCGACAAGTAAAACATTTCGTAGTCTGTCCCCGACGACATCAACATGTTGTTAATACAAATTCTAAGATTGTATAACGAAATTCCATTTCTCGGGAGCGGTGCAATCTGCTCTCGTCCACTCGCATAAGTACAATCGACCCAATAACCTCCAAATTTGAAGTTTACAATTTGACAATCCATCAGCTACAAATTAAAATTACAAATTAGGCATAAATCCATCGTCAATAAGCTATAATTACTACATAATATATTTTTTCCACGTTCTAACTATAGATATGCAATCACATATATCATATAAGAACATAAATGCATGGACCGCTGGTAATATATGCATGGACCGCCCACGTGTACACGTGGGCGGTCCATGCCACTTATTCGGGCGGTCCATGCATTTATGTGACAAGGATGTGTTTTTCAATATAAAAACAAAAAGTTCATGATAAATTATGTAAACATGCAATTAATACAAGCATACAAACCATAAACATGTCATATGTATCTTAAAATTACCCAAAAATACATTATGAAACGGTAGAACCATAAAAAACATCATGCAAAGCATGTATATGCATGGACCGCTGGTAATTTATGCATGGACCGCCCACGTGTACGTGGCACATACGACGGGCGGTCCATGCATAAATTACCAGCGGTCCATGCATATACATACTTTAAATGGTATATAGAAGGTAATTACCTGATTTATGTCTTCAATATCAGCCTTTTGAACTCAGATACGAGGCAATTATATAGTTAGAGAGGTTTGAATACTATTCAGCTTTCATATACGAAGTGAAAACGTATATAATATAAGGTTTCTAGGTTTAAATGTATAATATAGTGTGTCCCCTAACTTTTAATAGATCAATAGTTAAAACATGACATGTCATCATTCAATACTGAATCATTTATTGAATCACGTTTTATTGAATCATTTATTGAATCCAACGTGTAGGTTATTATAGGAAGAATTATTAAGTCAATTATTTATTCAATTATTGTACCAATAAAGTGTGTAAGAATGTGTAAGAGGTGTAAGAGGGTGTTGAAATCTATGTACTTTTATATGTTAAAAAATGGAAATGAATATTTTCTACATGTAACTTGATGTTTTGGGTATTTTGAACATATACTTTTTCAAAATGGGTATTTTCCCACATTAACACTAAAGAAAATTGGGAGCATTAAAAGTTTGAAATCACAGGAAGGTTCTGGAATGAAGCGTGTTATGCAAGTATTTTTTTTTTTTGTACATTTGTTTTATTTGTTATATTTTGATGGAAAGTAAAATGATTTTATCTATAAATAGAGAGGATCCTTCTAGACTATCAATCGCTTCGTGCATATCATTTCTTCTCTCTCTCAAATTCAATACGTCAGCTGCAGAAGAAACGCTATCCAAAAATGGCAGGAATCGTCCAGGACTGGGAGCCGGTGGTGATTCGCAAGAAGGCACCCACCGCCGCCGCGCGTAAGGATGAGAAAGCCGTCAACGCCGCCCGCCGCGCCGGTGCCGATATCGAAACTGTTAGGAAATGTGCGTATCAATTCTATGTCAATTCCTTTTCTTCTTTTGGTGTGTTTGCTTTTTAGCGATTCTTTTTTGGCTTTATTTTATCTGTTTATGCATCAAATGCGTCATCAGCAGGAAAACCATGAGATGGAAGGTAACGTTTTTTCCACGATTGTTTGATTGTTGTGCGTATCTGTAAATGTTCATATGAGAAATTGTTTAATTACTGTGTTTTCGTCGTGGTATATGGCAGATCAAGCCGATTTGTAAAATATTTACGCTTAGCTATTTTATGATTAGTCGTTTGAATAAATCTTTGATTAATGGTCAGTCTAATAGGCTATATGTGCTCTGTGTGTGAATCTGGAGTCGGTAAGCAAAGTAATTCAGAGTGTTAATTGAAATGAAATGATATGAGGCATGTAAGAAACGTTAGATGTCCGTACTCCTTCTAACGTGATATGGTATGTCGCTACCATCCTTCTAATTTTAGCTTTTGTCTTTTGAAATGTTGCAAATTGTTACAAGTAGATGTGAATTTGTTTGTGTTGGACCGTCAGCTGTGATTATATATGCTATATCGTTGATTTAGAACTTCGTCTGATACACAAGAAAACGCTCTTTGAGCTGTGCGATCCTTGTAAACACTTTCTTTGAAGTGATATGTGCATTTCTCTTATACTGCATCCTTGTTGAGTTTGATTTGTGGGACCTCTTGTGTACATTTTTAAAACCTAACGTGATGTTTGATGTTTCTTTAAGAGTAGGCAGCTACATCTTGGATGTGTGTGTTTTATTGATCATGATTATACTTCAATGTTGCAGCTACTGCTGGGACAAATAAGGCTGCAAAAAGCACTGTAACACTCAATACAAGGAAGCTGGATGAGGAGACGGAGAATCTAGCTCGTGAGTTGATAAATTTGTATTTTATATTAGATTCTAATTTTTCTTTCTATGCTTTCGTATAGTGTAGCATGTTTCTGTTCTTCCTCACCGACTTTAAATCTTACCATTTCCCTAAAGAATTCATTCATTCCCAAATATCCTAGAACTAGTCTGACTATTATGGTTGAATTTTGTGGTAATGCACGTTGACAAAGTTGGGATTTTGGTATAGGCGATCAAGGCGTTTTACCTTTCAGAAAAAGAATTGGAGGATGGGAAAAAAGTAGATACCCAAGAATGAATGGTTTTAGTAGATTGTGTTGTTTTAATGGTCCATAATGAAAATTGAAATGGAGGTTATGTGAGAGAGGATGGTTTTCTCTATATTTCATTATTTCTCACTAGTGGGAATTGTTGTCGATGATTCATTTTATAAGCATCGAGTTGTTGGTAACGAGTGTGGATTGGTGCAGATGAGAAGGTTCCAAGTGAGTTGAAAAAGGCTATTATGCAGGCGCGAATGGAAAAGAAACTGACGCAAGCTCAACTTGGTCAGGTTGGTTTCTTTCCTCTTACCTTACTTAGCCATGTCAATTTTGTGTGTTAGGAATACGGTTACATTTACTTTGTTGTGATTTGTGCAGATGATAAACGAAAAGCCACAAGTGATCCAAGAATACGAGTCCGGTAAAGCAATTCCCAACCAGCAGATCATATCTAAACTCGAGAGAGCACTCGGAGCCAAATTGCGAGGCAAGAAATAAATTACAAATAAAATAATGCAAACGACGACGTTGTGTGTGTACATGAGTTGTTTGTGTCTTGCGTCGTTTGTATGTTTGAATTTATCTCATCTCTTACCCCTTGTGGTTTGAACGTTGAAGCTGCGTTGTTTCCCTGTTTTATACTACCAGTTACTCGGTTTCATTTCAGGGTTATATACTCTTAACTTACCATTTACAAAAATAAAATTACATTTTTGCGGTGATTGTTCTAACAAGAAAGTAATGGTGTTCCACTTCAAATAAACCCTCCTCAACCTTCTCAAAGAGGATCCCAAATCAAAGATTTTTGGTAATTAAAACCTTATCCATGGCCTAATTTAATGAAGTGAATGAATTGATTAAATACGAGACTTTCTCTATTTAAAAACGAGATACACAGAGTGTTAATAAACAAAAATTGAAGTGGTATAAAATGGTATGATTCATACTATTATTTTCAGCTAGTATGTTGATTAATTATGTTAACTAAACATTATCTATGTATGACCTAATTAAGCATGCAGATAACAAATTGATTAAACGGGGATAGACAAATATGAAAGCTGCTACTCCGTATAAAAGCAGGTAAAAAGTCCATCAATTCAAACTAGTAGCAAAAGCAAACCTAACAACTAAGTAACTAAGAAACAATTTACACATATATTTCCATTGAGCAGATTACAAGTACACTTACCGCTTTTCCACAAACGGCAGAGCAAAGGAAAATAAATACAGCACGCTATTCTACTCACAAGCCAGTTTTGTCCCAAAACTGGTAAGGCATATCGCAAACGCCTGGAAGGCTGAAAGAGGCTTCCGATAGTCCATGGTAAAAGTATCGTCTCCCACCTTCCCGAATTGCAGCAACACTGTTTCTTCATCGCCTCTCCCACCGGGCTGACTCTGATCGACTGTTGCTACCAGTTGGAAGTTCTTAACTGATGCCACAGTTACTCTGCCGTGGAAATTCAAACACCAGCATTCCAAGTGTTCGTGCCATCTTGGTGCTTTATTTTTCAAAACTGTGCAGCCCGGGGCGGAGGTTTCGGGGTTCTTCATTTCCAAATGGTCCTGATGCGTAGTAGTATCACATGATGATTGCTCGCCCAACACTGGGCATGTGAGAGAACACACCATCCTCCGAGGGCCTCTTGACTTCAAGAGATTAAATTTATAAGCAACTTGTCCAACTTTGAAGTTGCCAGCTGGGACTTGGGGACTTATCTGCTTGTTTGCCACACGGCGCCCGGATTTACTATTGGATGGTTTGGCCCCGCTATGTGGTGGATGACTATCATATATTGTGAAGTTGGTGCCGAGGAAATCTGACCTGCCAAGGTAGATATATATTAGGAGTTATCATGAAATGCTGCTTCTTTCAAATGAGGGATTGCATAGACGTTGTCAGATGAAAAGGGATAACTATGAATAAGAGGACATATAAGATCATAAAACATTCATCTATCAGTGGAGTCAGAAGGAATCCAATTTTGTGATGGCTGCAGATCATTGTGTCAGATCATTGTGTCTTATATAACAAGGCCTTTTAGGCTGACATTAGCCACTGCACCCGTATTTCCTTTTCTTTTTATGCACGATTAGGCTCTACATTTCTTAGTTATTTGTAATATTAATATCATGAATCAAGTATTTGTAACCGAATGCAATGAAGGTTTCTGTGCATTTCACGCAAATAAGGTAGAACTACTCCCACATAGTAATTAGACCTTCAACCAATAGAAAGTTGTACTGTACTTGGATTATATAAAAAAAGTCAGAATTTTGAACTTCCCTCCCTCCATAAAATAATTGAAAACATGAAAGACTTTCCCAAACAACTTCAGATAGATTTAATCTGTCAATTGACGGATGTAATATTATGCCATTTTTAAGTGGCCAAACTCTTAACTATAGATGTCACACTCTCCTTTAGCAAAAGTCACTTTTACCATTCAAATAGCCGAGGCAAAAAAAAAACAATTGAGGAGAGATTTGCATGTCTTTTCGTGATTAGCAGGATGGTCAAAGTACCTTCCTTTGAAAGTTGCATACTACTTCAGTCCTCAATAACCAAGTTAAACAAACTATATTTCAGTTGCAAAGCCATTATAGATTGTCTAGCACTCTTATCACCTTAATGCAGCCCTAATTACAATTTCGCCAAAACAATGCAGGACCAGCAAGAAGTGAGGTAGTAGGAATGCCAAGAATTACTGTATGGGAACTCTAACCTTAATTTCCCAACATAGGCTTTACTTCCTTGAGATAAGTCATCAGGATCTAACGAAATAATGTACTCGGTGCGCGCACCATTTTTGTATCTTCGTGCTGCCAAGAGAAACTTTCCTTTGTCTGTGAATGCTGTCACAAAAACATAAGAAAAGAACTATCAGCTTTCAACTCTAAAAGGCACAAAGAGTGAAGGGAGCAGAAATTATGAATAAAGGAAAAGAAATGGACACAAGAAGTTAAGGACATGTTCCAGTATTTACTGCTGAGTTGTTGATCTACAAAGTTCAAAAGAATTGAGTGCCATAAAAGTAGGGACTGTTAAGTGGGAAACGGCATGTAGCATGCATGCCCCCCCACCACCTAAAGGCCTTTTGCAATACACTTCTGCTATAATTTTAAGATCAGCTCATACTATCATTTGAATAATTAATAGACAGATAATCTATCCCTCATCGATTCAGCTCATTCACTTGCAGTTGGCCCAATGATTAAACCCCAGGAAGAAGATTACCATAACACAGGGTATTTTTACAAGCCTTTTGAGCATCTTATAAGTTGTTCAAGATCCTATTGTAAACTCACATAAATTTGGCCACCGGAGTTACCCGACTGAATATGCTAGTAGAGTCATAAATGTATTTATTCAAACACTACAACAAAAATTGAACCTATAAACATCTTAATATGTAGGAACTCACTAGATCTTCTAGACAAGCTTGGCTAGATACACTATCTAGCTCTACTATAGGAAAAGAATTGCTTTGGAAGAGGAAGAAACCACGAATAAAAGTTGATGACTGACAAAACATACAATATTTTAGCACAATAAGCATCTATTAGTTAGCCAAGATACTTTAGAGGACCGAGACAGAACACTCACATGGCACATTTATCAACATAGTTTGTACCAGATCAGCTAGTGATTGAGTTCTGGTATATTACATGGGGTGTCCATGTCTCTTAACATTCTCTTTTTATTTTCCAGAAAAGATCTACAAGTGCTTATTATCTTCTTCCACTCAAGTGCAATTTTACCGTTCTGCGATTCAATATTCAGACGCATGGTTTGGTGTTTCATCATACGTCAGTTATCATAATTAGTCTTTTGACGCATTCACATTATACCCATGTATGGCTTAATAATTTCATGTAGATTTTGATACACGATAACCCACTTTGAAACAGGGAAAATAAAACTTAAGGTAACTAGCAAGAGATATATGAGAATGAGAACAAGAATTAAATGCAGAAATACTCTCAACAGTAAGTCAAAACCAACCCCTAAAACATTAAGTAGAGAGACTGTCATTATTGTCAGATTAGCCAACGCTGACTTTGAAATTTCACAATTGTCCCTATTTGACTAATTCTAGAGATCAACCTTGACCCAAAAACTTTCTTCAGCCACACCCCCAACTCATCTATGAGACCCCCAAGTATACACATGTAAGGTAATATTCCAATTAAACTGTAAAACAAGTCTTTCATTGCATAGCAGATATCTACAGAAGTTTAAAATTGTGAAGAAAAGACCACCGACATGGTGTTAGAGCAAGGTAGAGGTAAAATGTTGCGCTCTTCTTGTCACGCTTTATGAGACATTGAAGCGGAGCATCTCGAGGCCCTGCCTGCACAATATATAGAATCACAATTAAAATTCCAGATTTTCAGTAAGGGGTCCTCAACCTAATTCACGACCAAACGAATACTAGAAAACAAGATGAAAAGAAAAAGGAGAAAGCTATGGTGATCATTCTCCTGTCATCACAATTTTCATGATAAATATTAGAATACCCCTCGCAAGCATTCCCAAAAATAACTAATATGAATTTAGCCATAATTTCCTTGAAACAGCAAAATACTAGATCTTAAATGATAATTCTCATTGCAACAATATCCTAATTGTCCGCACGAGTCACGAATAATGAAACGCGTGAGCTACCTAACGCAATTTAAACAATTCACAAAATCAATACAAAAACGAATAGATAACAAACAATTAATGAATATGTGGACCTTTTTTAAGGAGGAAGAGAAGGTAATTTTTCCAGGCTGATTTAGGGAGGCGATGTCGACGGCTTCAGCGGTGGCGTCCCTCCAGCGCTTGCAAACGCAGCCGCAGGCGACGACGTTTTGGCGCTGCGGCCATTGATTCTCGCTCGCCTCCACTCTGTTTATAATTTCCGCCAGCAGCTCCGGCAGCAAGCCCGCCCACGACCCCGATTCGGATTCCCCAGAAGATACGACGGCGTGGCGGTGCTGCCTACCATGTTGATTTTCTCCCCTTTGCTCTTCTTGACCTCGGGGACTATCATCGGTATTAGCAGTGGAGATGGATGTGACTTCAGACGATTTAGATTCCTTGTAGGATTTGGAGAGTGAGAATGAACGATGAATGATTTTCCGGGAGAGATAAGATCTTCGGAGTGACATATCGATTCCGGAGAGAGAAGGCGCAGAGATGGAAAAAGGATTGAGAGAGAGAGAGAGAGAAAGGAAGGCAAAGGAGTGAAGAAAGAAGATGGAAAGAGAATATGGCGGATAAATCGGGTAATACTGCGACCCTCTTGTTACATAACTGACTATTTTTAAACGAAATGCTGGGACACGTGTTGAATTATGAGCGGTCTGTTTACTTAATGCCGGTGACAGTAGGATTGGGCAAATAGGTAGTTGCATTTTTTAATAAAGGTAAACAGCGGTCTAAGTGGTTTGTTTTTGACCAATTTGACTCCTTCACGACGTCGTTTTGTGCCTCTATTGTAATTCTCTCATCTCGAACACCTCCTCTCGCATCATCACAATAGCAACATAGTAAGTGTTACTCCTTCTGTTCCATTAAACGTAGTCACATTTGATCAAATCTATGAAAATTTTTTGATCAAACGTGAACAAAGAATCAACATGCAATTCTAGTTTCACAACAGAAATTTGGAGTTTTTCCGTTTCTCTCAAATAGATTTTTTTTTTCATTTCCAAAGGGATCCTGTTGTGTTGTGTCGTTTTGAAGAGGACAATGATCATATACAAATGGGTATCATACCCCTAAAACAATGTTCCCTTCTAGGCCTTTCAACCAATTAATTTGACCGCAGAGAGGCAGGGTAAGCAACGATTCCCTTTCGTTGTAAGGGACACCCTTCCCGACATACTGGTTATAACATTTGCATTTTTCCCATCTTCAGAAGAAAAAATTCCCCTATCATTAGATTTTCTGAAATGTAACTACTTCGGTTTTGTACATAAATTTACGCAGAATCTTTGAAAAAGACTTTCCTTCTTGTCTGTATAAATCTTGCAATAATCTGATGTTTATGTAAGTTTGTGGACTAGTCTGTTTGAGTGGACTGAATCCTAATCCCTTTTCATTCCATCCTATCCTAAGCATCCACGCTGGTTTTGTAGGGCTTATAACATATGCAACATCTCACAATTAGTTAAATTTAACTTGCACTTCACTTTCAAGAATTTTAAATATGACACCTGTTTATATCTTGTTTTGATCAAAAAACTCTCACAGTTTTGATCAAAACAGAACATAAATAGCAGGACGGAAGGAGTAATAAGTAGCAGCAAGAGAATGGCTTTGTTGTAGGGATCTCATCTCATGGCTTTATTCATCACCTGATATCAAATGAATGATAAAACGACATAATTATACCATACTAGAACAACATATAGAATGCAGAACACACACGAGATGAGACGTTAAAAGGACTATGAGATTGAAATGTCATGTGCAGCTTTGGAAGACCTTCTTGGCTCCTCCCTCCCTCTCTCACCTTTATCAAGTGGAAAAAAACATATTACCTGACCTCAAAGATGGTGACAATAGGGAACCTACTCTACTTTGTCCTCTTCCTGTTGGACTAAACTCACCTATCCACCACTCATTCCATCACTTTATTTGTATTATGTTCAGACAAACAATCTATGCCTCTTACGGTATTGGTTTCCATCAACAATGATTAATTCCGTGTACACTACACTACTACCTCTTTCCATCGTCTACATCATGTACGCTTCAACTCAGAAGGCTTCAACTATGAACAGAGCTTTCTGAATCAAACAAACGCTCTCTCATCTTCAAGTCCTCCGTCAGCATTCACCTGCCACACAAGCCACCAACCAAGGCATGAAAAATCCATCCAACGAAAAAACTTACTTAAGGTGTATCATCTCATGCGTGCATCTGTTATTTGCAGTATTTTGAATCAAACTTGCATAAATGATAAACCAAAGACTTGATTTGCTTTCTAGGGAATGTTATTGTAAGAACTAAGAAGTAATATGGTCCAACCACCTCTGTCCTAAGTATAAGTATAAAGATCTATAATCCATCTTAGAGTCTTTCCAAACGACCACAATTTATACGTTTAATGTCTCAAACGTGACAAAAACCCAACATACAATACGCCTTCCCATTTCATGAAATATATCAAGAAAAAATTGTAGGACTGTGTGTGAAAAACCCTTCAACAAAGTGTTGCAAAATCCCAATACCATATCATGAGTCCTTCCCCTAGTCCCCAATCTCTCCAAAACCTCAACTTCCTCTAAGTCACACACCCTGTGTTGCATATAAGCTCTATTAACTTAGTCAGGGGAGTAACATCAAGTACAAGGTCATTGCTAATACATTTCTTCATCATCACCTGAGCCTGAACTCAATTGCCCTCATAATGATATGCCCATATCTAGTCACAGTCACATCACTGAATTTAATGTATTATACACTACCATTAAACTTGACATTGTTATTTTTTACATCACCAGCAACATAAAGCCATCACCGGATTCTATATTTGAAGTAAAACTAGGTCACTTTTACTAACTCTTAGCACTTTTTAACAAAATATATAGTCGATATGATTTCTCCAAACATAGATACGAATCTCTTCTCACAATAGAAAGAAAAAACCAGAAAACCGAGAATTATGATGAATTGAGTTGTAATTTAGATATACGATTAGACTTAGTAGGAGAATATTGTATACCTATTCCGATGTTCTAATTTGAGGCATCTTCACTCTTAGTACCTTGTTGATAAGTTTTTACATTTTCAGTCGACTGCTTTTTGTACCACATTCGATCGGTTCCCAAAGGCCATCCGCTTAGCTGTTTCTGCGAATTCCCCTCCATTTCTTTGTACTTATTGATACCTATAGTGCACACAGCTTGACCAGACAAAAAGGATAAAAAAAACAAATTAATACTTTACAAACCACGAAAAGATAGAATAATCCTTTGAAGAAAGAACATTAAGTTCTCACGCACTTCCAGCAACGACGAAGTAGAGCAATCGGGTGAGCTTCGTGCGAACCATCTCTCTCTGTGTCGAATGAAGATTGTGATGTGCGTCGATGGACGATGACTGCATAGTCGACATGGATTGGGCTCGTCTCCGGGCTTAAACAAATATAGCCCATTACAAAATAAACATTAATACTTTGTATGACGTGGACTTTTGTTCAAATATTATTGGTCTGAATACAAATAAGCTCGTCTACCTTTAATTTTATTTAAAATTAGTTTGTGCACACATGCTATGCACGGAAATATTTTAAAATTCTGACTCATAACTGTAAATGTTCTATATAGTTAGGTTTCAAAACGTGAACCGTCATAACAACGATATGATTCTAATTTTAAAATTTTTGAACAGCTAGGTTTCAAAGTGTAATCGTGAACATCCCTACTTATATAATTTTACAAATTGTAATTGATTTAAACAATAAGACTTATATAATAAAATTGATCACGTATTTGTATTTATGAGTGTATTATGATTTCCGTAGTTTGAGTACATTTTTAATTAACATTGATCTATATATAGTTGATCTCACATATATAAATAAATATGTAAATGTATAGACATTCAGTAAATACCAATAGTTTTTTATAATTAGAAAAATAATACAATACAAAAATAAATTTATATAATTATTTAAACATATGTGTAAATTAAAAAAAATCATAATACATATCGTTGAAGTTATTATTATTTCTAGTTATATTTTATTATGAAATTCTAATTTTTGTTATTATGTAATAAAAAAATATTTGACATACTTTTACATAACAAATTATTAATTTAAATTCAAATACAAAATTATCATTCAAATTGATTTATAATTTTAGTATAAATTTTTATAATAATTATTATTTGAAAACTTGTTTTAATATATAAATCATATTAATCTTCAATAAAATTTTAAAAATTAATTATCACCGCATCTACACTATTTTATATAATTTTCATATATCATAACTCTATTAATAATTATATATTATATAATTTTAAAGATATATCTATTTTAATAATATATGATTTATGAATTAAATTAATTTTTCTATAATTAATATTTATATAAAATATAAATAATAACAAAATTTTCAATATTAAAAGTAGAAAAAAATATAAATATAAATATAATTTTACGTAATCCATTTAGAAACATTTTATATATACAAATTATATGTATGAAAAATGTGTATATATAATTATTTTTTATTTATTAACTTATTATAACTTGTGTATGTTAAATATATTTTTTATATATTTTATATCAATTAAAAATTTTGCCGAAATCTTTAATTTAAGATGCATATTACAAATATTTTTATGAACGAAATAAAATAATTTTAGGTGGGGAAATGTTATAGAAGATAGAAAATAAAAGTGTTTTTTTTTAAACTTTAAAAATTATTTTATTTAATATATTTAATATTTATATGATTTTTATCTTTAAAATTGAAATTATATACAAATTTGTCTTTGAAAATGAAATTGAAATTAATGATTTTTATTATATATATAGATTAATTTTTTATTAAAGTATGAAATTTTAAAAAATAGTCAAAATAATAATACTTGAGAAAAATATTTAGTTGAATAATTAATTTAATATTTGATTATGAAAATTTAATAAATTATTTGTATATGCGATGCAATGCATTACATTTTTTTTAATTTCGTTTTCTATATTTACAAATTGAATTTAATAACTGATTATATGTCAAATTATGATTATCCTCGAATTTGATATTAATTACGAAATTGCCACTCAAATTGATTTGAAATTGATTTCAAATTGAATGTTTCATGTTTTATATATATATAGATTATACATTCTTCATTCACCAAAATATTTATATTTTGCTATTTTGATATTTAAGAAAATCCATTATATTTCAAATTTGATAAGATATAATTAATACTCACAACTTAATTAAGAATAAGCTTGATTGCCTCAAAATTCAAAAACTGTCATCAAATTTAGTTTTTTCTCATTAACTTTTTAGTTTAGCAAATAAATACATAAATTAATAATGTGTTTTGACTTTAATAAGATTGTGTATTTAATGAATATTGGTCCCACTTACATATTATTTTAAATTGAGTATGTATACTTTGAATTATTATTTTTAAAGGTTAATTGCTTAAAATTCAAAAACTTTCATCAAATTTGGTTTTTTTTTGTTATTTTTCTCATGACGACCTTCTTCGATCAAGTTTAAACTAATTAAGAATATAAAGTTTGTGTTTTTTTTTTGTTTTATATTAACATGTATATAAAAATAAAGATTTATATTGTACTACATCAATTTAAACTTGATCGAAGAAGGTGACGATGGAGAAAATAAAAAAAATCGTAAGTTCATGTATGTGAAAGTCATGGAAAAAAATAAAAAAACATCCTAAATTTATGTATTTATTGGCTAAATTAAAAATTCGTGGAAAAAAACCAAATTTGATAAAAAAAAAATTTGGATGTGATAAGAACTTAGATTTGGACGGGTAGTTAGGTGGGTATTTCGTGGGTATTTGATGTGTATTTCACGGGTATCGCGGATATTTGATTAGTATTTCGCGGATGTTTCATGGTTATTTCGTGGGTAATTTTCGCGTGTATGGATAGTAACTATCATACGTATACTCCCGAACTAAATGAATATTAAATTTAACTCACGAATCTACCCGTAAATATGAAATATCCCTCAAACTTACCCCTATTAGAATCGGGTACCCACAGATAAATTGTCATCCCTACGTTTAGTAGTTCATCCTTCACTGCAGGTTGACATTTCTTTCTATCAATTGGTTTGAACGGAAGAAGAATATCGAACTAGCTAATCTGCATTTGTTATGTTCTACGACCACCAAAAGGAGTTCTTAGGAGGTGATGGAGCTTTCGTTGGTTGTAGAGACGGGGCGAGGGGTGGCTGGTAGTGGCCACGATCCCCTCAAAATTTTAATTTTATATATATATATATATAGTTTATTAGTTTATGTTTTAAAATAAAACTTTTTATTAAGATATAATTATGCTCTTAATTCGTAACTTAGGGTACTATATATAAATATGTTAATTTTGTTAAGTTAACATTGTAGATTTCAACCCCCATCAACACATGACCGAGTTATTTTTTTTTTTGCAAAGTGCAACTCCGCATCATTTTCCAAATATTTCTTCGTTTTTTTATATGTTATTTAGTACTATGATTTATGGTTAATCTCTTCTATTCCAACATCGGTTAAGGATTTTCGAGCGCAATTATTATGTGAGATCTCATTCGTTCTTTATATTTTAATTCGTATGAAAATATTTGTTGTTATCTATTTTCTCTATAATTTAATTATTTCAATATGCTATATAGTACGTAATATTTTGGAGTTTAAAATTAATTAATAGTCAATTAAATAAGTCATACTCTTTGTCTCTTTATTGTAGCATATGAGTTTTTTTTAATACTTCATATTTATTTTTAAAAATTAGAGTTTTTTAAGAGTAATCTTGCATTTTTTATATATAGGTTCATAAATCAACACAATCAAGTCGTTTTTCAATAATAACAAGAAATGTCCATTGAATTTTTTTTATTGTGGATAAGAATTGTACAAAATTTATACCAGTTTGGTATAAAAAAATTGCTAATTAGTTGGAAGTCTACAAAAATATTACATATTGTCTTCATTATTTTCTTTTCGTATAATTTTATAATTTTGACGTTGAAAAAGTTCACCCCTTTAATAGAATTCCTGGCTCCATCCAATTGTTTCAGGTTAGTTTCATCTCTTATATTTAGTTAATGTACTTTATTTCACTTGTTTCACAAAGGTTGAGTGTTTTTCATCTTTTTTTCCTACTTGATCGACAAAAACTTACCATTTCAGGTTTGACATTTTCTTAGAACTTTAAATGTGAAAATATTATTTTCTTGTGCCGGTTGGTGTCAATAAATTAGAATAAATTACTCCATCCGTTTTCAAAAAGTGTATTGTGATAGAGTCGGTATGAGTTTTAAGAAAAAAATTGTAAAGTATGTTTTTAAAGGAAAAATGGACTCACGAAGTATAATTTAAACAAGGTTTATAATATTAAGTATCTGTATGAACATGTCTAAAAAACAAAAGAGCACTTTTGATGGATGATTCAAATAGATAATAAGAATACATTTTTCGTGTACGGATGGAGTATCGTTTTCTAAATATTGATACAAAATATCAGGTTATGTTTGGGAAATCTTAATGAGTTTTTGACTCTATAGCTGGTCCTCAATTTGATGTCTCATACTCTCATGTAAAGTTGTATATATGAGAAATAAACAATCTTCTCTCAGAGTAGTTATGTGTGTTGTACACACTCAAGGTATGCTTGTTGCGAAATGATGAAGCAAGCAAAAAGAATTGACAATATATTAATATACATGATTGGCTTCGTTAATTGTATGTAGGACAAGCATTTCGATTATATTCGTGTAATAACATGACCAAGATGATAACATATTAAAGAAATTACACGAGCACGATAAGTTTTGCTCATGTAATTACATAATTAAAATTAAGTAAATAAAAGGTAATTTTGTAAGTGTGGCTAATTTTTACTTTTGTTTTTTGAGTATTATTATTTATTTTTATTTTTGAAAAATGGCTATATACATGGGCATGTACCAATCTATTTTTGTGCTCTTATTATAGTGAGTTGGTTGAAATTTGTAGGTTGTTAATTAAGACTATTATGTATGTTAGTGTGAGTGCGGTGGAATGTGGGATAATGCATGTGCCAGATTAGATGTTAGACAAGCGTGATGATTACACCATGGAATTCGAAACTTTAACAAAAACAAATAGGCATGGTATAGTCACAATCAGATTAATATATACAAGACAATAGGCAATGTAATTTAACGTTAATATTATTAAAATTAAAAAAATAAATAAATAATGATTATAAAGTCTGACATAATTTGTGAGTATTTAGATTAAGAGCGTTTATAATAATGATTATAGTATTTGTTAGTATAATTTGTAGATTTTCTTACGGTGCAAGTTTTCTGGTTGTGAGTCTCCCTAATTAAATTTCTATTTTATGATTTTTGATTTTTTTTTTAAATTTGTTATGAATTATATTTATGAATTTTAATTTAATTTCAAATTGTAATTTTAATTTTTTTGATTTAATTATATTAATTTTAATTTTAAATATATAATTAAATTAAATTAATTAAAAAACGAAAATTAGAATTAAATTACATTAATTAAAAAACTACATTGGAATTAAAATTACATTAATTAAAGATCCTACATTGAAAATTAAAATTACATAAATTAAAAATCTACATTAGAAATTGAAATTACATAAATTAAAAACATACATTAGAAATTGACATTACATTAATTAAAATGAAGTTAAACTAATAATTCCACTTGCTTTTGATCTGACATCATGTGTGTCTCGGATTGTTCGGGAGTCATTATTGATGTATCTTTCACCAAAATCTTGTAATGCATGACTTTCGTTTGCTCCGTTGTGAATTCCTCCAATGCTTGGGCACTCGTTGCCAAATATTGCAAGGGCACGCCACTAGTATCGGTAGCTTTACTATTCCCTTTCCTTTTGGCCGCCTTTATCCCCATCGGACGTTCATCGGGCTCAGCTTCTTGGGTTGAGTTGCTCGTGAAGCCTTCATCCATGTTGTTTTTTCTCCGTTTGTTGGATCTAGTATAGTCGGGCATAATTCGTTGAAACTTTTGCGTGTTTCGTAAAATCTCCCAAACAATGTCGATATTTGTAATCCAACTTTTTTGTTTGTTTGTACTCGGCCAACGCCTTGTTGAAGACGTCGTGGTTAGAGTTGGTTGTCGTTTCCCCACGCATCGAAGCACCGGTTGTAGATGGCGCAAAACTCTCAAGTCGTATTTTGAATACAACTTCAATGGCACTTCAATTGTTTTATAATGCGCTGCTTTGAAGAATAGCCTCATTGTCGGTTGAAAGAGTTGGTGATGTGACTCCAATAGGCCTCGCCTTTTTTTATTGTTGCCGGCTATGGGATCTTGACTTGTGTTGAGCCAAATTCGGCAAAGGACGATGCCATCCTCCTCATTGTAGGCGAAATTGGTTTTTGTACGAGTGAGCTCTTTACGAATAGCGAGGGCAAGGGCCTCGTCCGAAGCATTGTCGAAGGAATTGTTCAAGTTGATTCCTTCGAGTCCACCGGCTCCGCCGGATGAAACGGTTGAAAATTGTGAAAAAAATTGAGAAGAAAATGGAGAAGGAAATTGGCCGGGGATGGGAAATTGTTAGACGGAATAATTTTTGTCGGAAAATTGTGGAGTATAAAATAGACAAGGGTTGAATAGAGATGGTGAGAAACTATAATTTTGAACTGCAAAATTTGCAAAATCAGACGACGAATTATTGAAGCTTGCACCTTGGCTCCGACTTCTAAAGAGAAACCTATTGAATTCTTCATCCATTTCTTTTCAAACTTGGAAGAGAGTTGTTTGAAGAAAGTTAGTTGAGAGATTGAAGAATGGAAAGAGATGTATAATATTGTTAGATTGAAATAGGGTCTTTTTGGATGAAAATTAGTATTAAAAAAATCAAAAATAAAAATAAAAATAGGAAAGCGGGTCTCGAGCGACCCACCCTCACAGCGGCAGCAGCAAGGAGTCCTCTGGAGACCGCGTCCAGCCTTCCAGCCGCCAGCCCTACCTCCCGAGTTCGTATCCCCACAGCCCCAAACTTGCCCCGGGCGCAGTCTCCTGGGCAGCGAGTCAATACCCGAGAGACCCGCACTGCAGATTTTCTAGGGTGAAGGTCATTTACTCATTGTTATCATTGTTTTTAGTTGTTCTTATCAGTAACTATTTATATTTATGTTTTACATGTTCATATCATATAGATAAATGTTGGGAAATATTTATAAGTGTTTTGATTCAGATTCCAATACCTCCCCTGAAAAGATGTAGTAAGATCAATACTGAATCTTAGTGTTTTGTCTAAGAACTCATATGTTAGGGAGTTCTAATTTTTCAGGTACACTGAAGGACATCTCCACTGAAGATTCAAGTTATCCCAAAACTGAAGGACCTTCTCCACTGAAGTCTGTCCTTAAGTTTTCAAGTTGAAGTTAGAAGCTATGTCTTTGCCAAACTGAAGTCTAGTACTGAAGATCCATCCTGAAGTTCTAAACTGAAGATCAGTACTGAAGTTATCTACTGAAGTCTGCACTGATGCTCCAAACTGAAGTTCCCCACTGAGTGACAGCCTAGTCAGTAGGCCCTTCTATTTATAGCAAAAATCTCGGTTAGGTGAACAAGATCTTTCTGCAGACACCTAAAATGGCAAAAAGGACGAAGACTCCAACGGGAAGAATTCAAATCAAAGCTCTATCTCACAACGGCTATATCTTTGAGAGAGCACTATAAATACCCCGATGCTTCAAACACTTCAAGACACCGGTTACCCCTGCTATCAACTCTCTATTGCTATCATCGCTCTCAAGCTTTTAAATTCTCAGTCCAGAACACTCCAAGCTTTCAGTTCTTATCTCTTAGTGTTCTTAGCAATCATTTGTAACCGAAGAACAATCTTAGTTTTAGAATTAGTTCTAAGCTAGTAGTGATCAGTACAACTGTAAATCCAACCTTCACGGTTGATCACTGTAAGATTGTTATCTCTCCATTAAGTTGGAAACCCTCGACTAACATCGAGTACTCGTGGACGTAGAAGTTTTTATCTCCGAACCACGCAAACCAAACCTCTGTCTCTCTCTCTTTATTTCAGTATTGATTATTCATTATATTTCATAACTTGAATACTGATTAAGTGAAAAGAGAAACATTGCATTAAGTTTTCTGAAACAAACGAGTAAGATTTAAAGCCACCACATTCCGCACACTTAAGATATTAGTCCATCAGTCAAACACTCAGTGTAGACTGAAGGATTCCTATCTAAGTCATCACTCTAACTGAAACACCTCCCTTCAGTTCAGGAGACACAGAAAGTTTTTAACTTGCAAAAAATTGACTGGTGTATCCCCCCCATACACTCAGTTCACTCGTTTCGGGACCAACAATAAATAAATAAATTTTTAATAAAAATTACTTCTTCCGTCCTACTTAATTAGACTTCTTTTCTTTATTGATTGTTCTATTTAATTAGACACATTTCCTTATTTAGCAAGATTTAAAGCACAAAACTATCTCCTTAAAAGTTATTATAATTAAATATTGATATCGTGTCAAAAGTAAATGAATCTAATTAAGTGGGACGAATGGAATATTAATTTTCACTTTTCTATTAAGATTATTTATTGGAGTATAATTTAATATTTATTCAAAATATAAAAGAAAAATTATAATGATTCATGTTTTATCTATGTGGCATTAAGCGACATTGCCACATCCACTAAGGATATATTAACAAATGTCTAGACATGCAGTGAAGTGGAAGTAGAATTAATAGTTTGACTTTAAGTGTATTAACTCCCTCTGTCTACCAATTTCTTACCCAGTTTGACTCGACACGCATTTTAAAAAAAATAGTTTGACTTTAAGTATATTGTGTGTTGAGTAGAGTTTGAATCTCACTTATCAAAAATAAAATAAATGAACCGAATAAAAAATTTATGAACAGATTAAAATAATAAAATAAATAGCAAATTAGTGGATGGATAAATTAGTTATTAGTTAGTTTTATTTATATTAATTTTTTATTTCTATTATGTTTACATTAATGCACACAACTTGTATCAAATAATAGTACTCTCTCCGTCCACGAAGTACTTGCGTGTTTGGCTTCGGCACGAGTTTTACTGAATAATTTGAATGTATTGTAGGTGGAATAAGAATCTCACAATATTTATTAATTAAATATATGTATATGAGTGAAAGAAAAGTTAGTGGATGATTGATAAATATATTAAATATGTTATGAGTGGAATGAGAGTCCCACCTTATTTAAAAGTTAATGGTGGATCCAAGGAGATAGTATAATTATTAAATATAGAAGTATTGATGTGATATTTATGACCACTTTCACAAACCTTCACCAACCATATTTATTGACGACGAGATTAGTAAATACACCACATTTTCTCTCACAGTCAATTTTCATTTTTCATTAACATTTATTATGTTGGTGGTTGTGCTATTTTCCACCATAGCTATTATATCACATTAACATAATCCAGTTGGTATTCTTCCTTGATTTGTTTTTCTGAAAACATTAGTAAAAAATTCTTGAAAAGGAGAAAGAAAAGTTTTTAAACATAATCAGAGATGAATGGCCTAAACTGCTCTTGTTTCTCTGTAAAATTTAAAACATCATAGAACTGAAGCTGATCGTTGGATGACTAGAGCATCCGTTTTATGTGAATTCTTCCAGTATATGATATGCCAGTTTTCCTAGACTATATAATAACGGTAAAAGTTACATTAATCAAAGTCAAAGAAAATACACATTTTTCCAACATATAAAACAAACTTGCTCACGTTGTAAATGTAAGTAAAAATCAATTGTCTTTAAAATTATATACTTGGCACCAAAGTGTTGAAACTTGTTCTGATTTAACAAACGCAGCAGTAGCATCGCAATAGTACTACTAAACCAAGATCTAGCAATTGAATATATAGCCTATTTTACAAATTGAGCTATCTCTATGATTGTCTATGTTTACAATATTAGATAGACAACAAAAGGAAAGGGGTGTGTCTTTCACTCACGTAAATAACTGACTTCTGATCGGCTCCACTTTCCTAAGGTGGCATTCGTCTTGAAGGGCCAAGGTCAGCATCTCCGTACAAAATTGATCGTCTGGTTTGATCCAAAGGGCCTACAGATAGAACAATATCATGAATAGCATGGCCAGCGGTTTATGCAAATGATAGAGTCGTGATGCTTTGTTGTAGTCTCTGAGATACAAGTGTTTGGTAAATTCAATTTAAAGAATTGAAAACTGAGACCATTATACCTTGTGATACTGTGTAATTGCTTCTGTGAAATTGTCCTGTGAAAGGCAACATCTGTAAGAGAGAAAATCCCCATCCTTGATTTTAGAAGAAAGGACAAGGCTTATAGTTCCAGAAAAATACCTGTAGATGATATGTATATGCAAGGCCAGCATATGTACTCAAACTTCTTGTTGATAATGTGAGTGCTTTCTCATAGTAAACAATCGCCTCCTTGTATCTCCTAATGGTCGGTGACAGCTAAAATTAACTCAAGGATAATTGAAACTAGAAGTGAAGTAAGCTGGAACAATGAATAAAACAATCAAAGTAAAGGAAAATAAACTTTCCTCAACCACTGTCCTATCCTAGGAGAGTTCCCTCAAACACTATAGCAACATTTAACAATTCTATTTCTTTTTAAAGAATTGCATACTTCAATTTTCTCAATGCATGAGCAAGGCTGACTAATGTCGGCTCCCACATCTCACTTAAAGATGACGTCACATTAGCCAATGTCTTCTCAAACCACCACACGGCCTTCTCATACCTGAAACATGCAAGCAACAAAAATAAGCTAGTCTATAAGAATTACGGCCAATAATCTGGAAGTGGTGATTTCCAAAATTCTAGGTTTGTCTATCTGTCACTTTTCTCATCAATATCATAGTTTATAATTAGTAGTACAAGATCTGTTGATTATCTATACTATAGTCATGAAAAAGGAATTTTATACTACTAGACAACAGGAGTTCCTACTTTTCTGAAAGTTCAAGATCTAACTATTTGGGTACCAACATCAAGTAAATTCATGAGATAAATAACTTACTCCTTCATATGATAAGCCACAACTCCAAGTTCATTATACACAAGTGGATCTGAAGGACAGACGTCCTGGGCCTGCATGAAAAACTGAATGGATGTTTCCATCAGATAGATGAACTGAGTAAATTAGTAATATAATACTACTATACTAGTTGCATTATGCAACAAATGTACTTTATATTCTACAGCCAGTAAACTGCTTAAGCCGAAAACCAGGAGAATTCTTAACAAGTTAACATGAAGTTGTTCCAGTCACCTGCTCAGCAAGTTTAAAGCTATGGGTTCGCATGTATTCCATTCCTATGTATAGTATGGGAAGGTGGCACCTGCAACAAAATAAATAAAAAAATAAAATCAAAAAACCACCAACAACCATTCATCTAGGATAGCACACAGATGTTGCAAAGCATTAAATTATACCCAGGAAATAAGCGTACAGCAGTGCGGTAAGCTGACATTGCTTGATCTCCTTCTTCTTGGGCTGCATATGCATTCCCGCAGCCAATCCACCCTGGAGCAAATGTTCCATCTAAACTAGTTGCCTTGCTGGGGAAGGATAAACAGGAATTCAATTACACCCAGACATAAATCTGAGATGTACACAATACAAAATTATGTTATGCAGAAATGTAGAAACTTCTCGAGTGACGAGCATCATCTTACCAATCAGAAACAAGTAATTAATAAACTAAATGAGTGTTCTCATCAAAGCTTATATCACAGCATCTAAAAAATGAGTGCAATTCATTGCATAAAATTGTATTTTAAAAGATAGCTGGGCCTACTGACTAATGAAGGATTCCTCGACTTGAAGTTGGAATGGAACACTTAATTGAAAATATGAGAGATGAAAGGCAGTCAAAGATCCTGATCTCATATAAGAAATCACTTTAAATGTACTCAAAGTCATTGCATAAATTGATCTGGACTTAATAGCAGAAAACCCTTGCAATATGTACTCAAGTTGATGCACAAATTGATGAAACTGCCATCATCTGAACCAAAGTAATGTATGTGAAACTCCAAAATAGATTTAAAGCCAACACTGGCGCCTAGGTTCGTAGGCAACACATGAGACATAACAAGAAAACAATGGAATAATTTTCTCTAGTAAATCTGTAAATGGGTACATAATCATACAAGAATAAGAGTTAGTAGGAGCCAAAAATAAACTTCGAACGTGATGGAAATTATATCTCTTCCTTCACCTCTCATGACCAGAATTGAAAGTAAATTAATAATATGAGATCTAGTTTGGTAGGGAAATTCAAAAATAGAACATCATATTCCTAATGAAAACCAATTCACACCTGAAATAACGACGTGATTGGTCATACTTCTTTATGCAATAGTAGTAGCAACCGACTGCGAACCATGACAAAGCTCTGAATGAACAAGCCACAGAAAGTCAATGAGAAAAGAACGTTTAGGTTTGGAGAAAAACAAGAAAGCTGATCACACCAAAAACCAAAAATATAAGTGCATAAACTGATGTCTATGGTGAATTGACTGGAAAAGCAACAGAAGACCTATATACTGTTTTCAGTACTTTTATCCATTTCTTCTGATTAAATATATAATACTAAAACCGATTCAAAAGTAACACATATCCTATCTAATTGCTCATAATGGAGCATGTCCTAAAGCTCAAAGTCAAACGACAATCCAATACCAGTATTCAGTGTTTCCTTCAATTACCATCTCAGAATTCTCTAATATGCAGATGAGATATTTTCTATAATATTTGATCATTCAAGCCTGACCAGAAAGTTGCCAGGAGTTCAATGATCTTATAAATGGAACAGGTTAGTTTTTTCCCATGTTGATTAAAGAATGATGACACTGAAACTAATATTTATGGTGACTATTGGTGGCTAGATTGTCGGCAAAATATTGCGTCAGTACTCCACTTTCAGCAACATATAGTGGATATGATTCTTAGTAGTTCTCATTTGTGCAACTTGTACCTCCAAATTCCAAGAAAGAAAACACAAAGAAATAGAAAAAAAATTACTTTCCAGCTAAATAAATTAATTGTTTAAATATTAATAATGCAAAAATAGTCATATAGTTCTCACTTCTGAGGATAGTCCTTGACTAAATTGCAGGCCATCAGATATAGTTCATTAGAATGGCCTAGCTTCATGGCTGCTGCTAGATGTACTAGGGTACATTTCAGGTGAAAAGGATCCTTCTCGAGCAATCTGAATTAAGTGCATATGTAAGTAAGCAAATAGTAATAATAATCAAAGAGCAGTGATATTCAGGGAATAAGATACAAACCCACATTGATGTTAGTTCAAAACATTTTTGGTATTCGCCACACTGATGATAATACTCAGCTTTGCAAGCTAAGAGATCGGTGTTGTTCTTCAAAGTACATAATGATTTCCCAGGTGTCTTCGTATTTGAAACCTCCATCTCGAGTTCTTTAAACTTGGTTTCAACAACATTTTCTTTCTCGTACTGGGAATAAACCCTCAAATTAATTTTGTAGCAGTAATGAAATTCTACGGGTGTGAACATACACTAACATTTTCAAAGAAAATGGCCACAATTTTCATTCATGAACCTAAAAAACTCACTTTCTTTATCAAAGTCAAACATGAATAAAATGAAGAGAGCCATCCATCTTCAGGGCCAAATTGCAAGGTCGCAAGTAGATTGATCTCTGGAAAAAAGCACTAATCATTAAGTTAGATTCAAATTCAGTAAAATAGGGCAGGAATCAATGACAACAGTCTGGTTCCATAAATGAGTTGCCAGATAAGTAGAAAACATGAAATTGGCAAATAATATAGATCAAAAACCATATAACATGTTGTGCTTGTCTAAGACGGGTTGCGCTTTCCTTACCTTCTTCACAACTCAGCATGTAACCCTCTATAAGACATTCCAAGGCCTGGAAAAGGAAAGATGGTCACACAATCCAATAAAAAATTATTTAAACATATGATACTGAGATAAAGAAAGGTGTTATATATAATTGTTCAGTATTGGAGCCCTTGGGTCAAGCATAATGGTTTCAAGTGCTGCAATACATTTAACTGTCGTACCTCATAACATAAAGGATCAGCTTTGATGGCAGCTTTATACCTTCAAGTGTCATGAGAAAAAGATGTAAAAATTAAGCTCTATAGGTAAACCAGATCTACTCTGCTCTGGACTTTAACAACAACAAAAATATTGTTCCTACTAGAAAGGGTATATTATTTTAAAACAAAGCAAGATAGGAACACGATGAGGGGACAAAAGAGAAGAAAGAAGACTTCATGCAAGTAATGTGAAATATGGATGGGAAAGAATCAGGGAACAATCTCCATATGTAAATGTAGATGAAAGGTGCATATGAATACAAAGAGTCCCTCATATTTATGTCCAAAAAGGGAACCCCAAATTGTTGAACATCCTTTTATTTGAAATTAGGAATAAGCTCTATTCAAAATAATTTTCCAAATCTTTGCGATTTATATGGATTGTGGCATTTAAATTTATACAAACTTCTAAGAATATGGAAGTTTGGAACATGAAAACTTCAAATTGCTTGGGTTTTCACAACAAGCACTTTATTGATATAAAAAAAAAAGATTGATACATGCAAACATGTAAGCGGGGTAGAAAAAGTAAAAAAGAAATCTTTGTTTTAAATATTACCCACCATAACCGAGCTTGTGACCGGTTTTCCAAGGCCTCATATGCCTTGCCTCTTAAAAAGCATATCGCTGATATAATCTGTCAGACAAATGTAACCATCAATGTTTACTAGGCCAGTATCAGGAAAGTCATTAATGAGTTATTTATTTTCTTTTCTGTTTACAAACATAGACGTAGCAAGCAGTAAATGCCACAGTTGTTTATGTGTTTGATCATAACAAACTTACATTGATTTCACGGTCTTCACCTTCTTTATCAAGGTACATGCTACTACAGTCCTTTGTGTCAGTAATATTACCATTTTCATCCACCTTAGCATCACCAAGCATTAACAGGCATTGATCCCACTCCTTAAGTTCTTCCTGGTTGAATGATACAGTTCTCAAGTAATGAGTGTTAACAAGGTTATAAATTTTCATCATGTCAATCAATCACTGGTACCTAATACAGATGCTGGAAATGCAGAAAAAACTTTGTGTGTGTGTTAAAACGAAAATTCATTGGTTGAAGATTTATAACACACATTACGTGATATATAACTTAAACTGACAATGCGAATTCTACTGAAGTTTTATTTCGTGTGTAGTTGCTGCTAGTTTTGGAATTATTGTGTATTTCAAATTCCTTCTAGGGTCTTCTATCTAATTGAGAGAATTATTATTCGAATGAGCTTATTTCTTACAATTACTATAAACGATATATAGAATAAAGTTCAAGCAAAACAAACACGGGGAGATCTTATATAAGAAATATAATAGGGAATCTGCACCCAAACTCAAACCTTCATCTTGATATAAAAAGTCTATTAACACTCGCCACTCGCCACTCGCACACCCGCAAATGAACAAGCCGCATGAAAAGATTAAGCGGAAATGGAAAAGTTGCAGCAAATTACGAATTTAAAAAATAAAACACATTCAAACAGACGTTCGCGAAAATTCATCAGAATGCACAAATACACAATGTTACATCAGAACCTGGAGACTATAAAAAAAAAAGTTGAGTATTACGAGGCATTTAGCAGCGAGGTAGCGAAACCGAAGGTCGCGAAGGACGATTTGCGACGCATTGAGAAGGTGGAAGGCGCGGCGGTAATGGCGGCCAAGGAACAGCGCCTGCGCCTGCATGTATATGTCGGCAGGGTCCGCGGTGACCGCCGCGACCTTGTCGGCAAAGAAGATCGCCGACGAGTATAAATGCTTGCTCACACAGTCTCGGACCACTCCCCTCATCTTCTCGATTTGGTCTTCCCCCATTGTTCAGTCTCCTGCAAACTCTGGTAATCAACTCAATTGAAATTAGGGTTTTGGGTTGGAGAATTGGGGGTTTAGATTTGGGAACGACTAGTAGAAAAAAAGCGGGAGCACAACTTCTACTTCTACTCCATATTAATATACTCCCTTCCCTTCACATCATTTCAAATGTGCTTTAAATTTGAATTCTTATTTATATCTCAAAACTCGAACCCCAAATTACGTGTAATTTGTATTACTACAAAAAGGACAAATTCCTTATAATTCAATGTGAATATTCTCTATCAAAATGATTTACTATAATTTACCTCCACACAAGTTTTAACAATTTATTTTACTTTAATAAAAATATAATTAGTGAAGTTTAAATTTTAATTTTACTTAATATACTTCTTACGTCTTATTTAATAAGACATATTTTGACCAAAACTGTGAGGACTTTTTAATTAAAATATGTCTAATTAAATTAAATGGAACAAAAGAAATATTATTTTAAATTAAATTATGTATTGAGTAAAATTTAAGTTTTTATTTTTAATTGATTGTGGTCACTTATTCTAAATGAATTTATTTTATGTAAATCATTTTTGTACACATAAAAAGAGTTAATTATACAAACTAGCCAAAGAAGATAGTAAAAAACAAATAATAGCCACAAACATAATACTATTTAAATTATAGCCATTTTGAATGTGAATTATCATAAATACCCTTCTACTTAATTGTATGAATGGTAAGAATGGTACGAATGGTATGAAAGGTATGAATAATATTCATTCATACGATTCATACGTACATACAGTTTAATAAAATTAAGTATCACGTATGAGTGGTACGATTCGATACAATTCATACGTACATACAGTTTAATAAAATTAAGTATCACGTATGAATGGTAGGATTCGATACAATTCATACTATTCATACTCAAAAATATAAAATATAATTACAAGGGTATTTTAGTACAAGAAATTTATAAATGGCTAGAATTTAACTATTATTATGTTGATGGCTATTATTTATATATCTTTTATAATCTTTTTTGGCTATTTTATATTTTGCCTCACATAAAAAATAGTAATATATGAACTATGGTGAGAATAATACTCTGTTAATTTATTATTATTTTATTTTATTTTTTTAATTATGTTGCAGTTTAAACGTCGCAATATATTTTTCAAAAGTTAATTTAATGAATCTTACGCGATATTTCAATAAAATTACGTTGTCTGAAAATTGAAATTGAGATTTAGAATTCCAAACTACACTTGTAATCTTCAAAAGATGAATATAATATTACAAACGATATAGTTTTATGGTTTTAACATAATTAAAGTGACATATAAAATCTAAAATAAATATTTAGAACTATATTCCCACGTAGACTCAAATTTAAAAATAATTGCAATAAATTTAAATATAATGTATTTTAATAGTGAATTGAGTTATCATATAATTATATTTCCAACTAAAAATTGTGGACATCTTATTTATGCGCGATTTACTTTACTTGTATGTGTAGCTTATCAAAAGACAAGTCTAATTAATTATGGTTTAATAATAATATTATTATTGGAATACGACAAAGACAATAGGAATTGTTTTCCTAGAAGATCCAAAACTTTGCTGAAACTGGGATATAATATAATTAATTAATGCATATATGCCGATTAACAATAAAATAATAATCCATTAGAATAATTAAGACTATTGATTAGCTTACGAAATAAATTGCGTAACTCGTGCACGTCTTATTATCATAATTATATTATATAAGTAATATATATTAAATGTATGATCGAATCTAAGTTTCTGCATTTTTAACTGTTGTTGTAAAATGTTGATGGGCCTATCTCATCTCCACAATTGTCCGCTTCTTGTTAAAAGAAAAAAAAAGAAAAAAAAAAAGAAGGTCAACTCCTAATTTAGTGGTAGAAAATTAGTGCCATATATCTCAAATTTGAACACTCCATCCATCCCTCCCGATGACTGTGGCGCAAAATTTTTGGGCACGATTATTAAGGAGATTGTATAAAGTAATGTAAGAGTAATAAAGGTGGTAGAGTCTACACTTTTTTAAATGGATAACTTTTACTATTTTAAGAATTTGTCAAGTTTAGTGGGACGTCCAAATAAGAAAATTGTGGCAAGCTTAGTAGGACGAAAAGAGTATTTCGTAACATGATTTTGTAATTTAATATAATAAAAAATAATAAAAAAAATGTCAACTCACATAATTTTGTCTTTGCTAATATTTGAAGACTCTCGTTATCTCTTTCAAGTTTATTATAAGAATAAAATTTGAGTATATTAATTCCAAGTTTATTGTACATCCATTTGAATTATGGGATTTCCGCATTGTATGTGTGTTGTGCGCAAGAATCATATAATCAATTTATCCCACCAAATTGTGTCTATTTTCTTGGGATGTCACAAAAGTGTATGAAACTCATGATATATAGAATTATTCTAAACATTTTCCTTTTTTTTAATAAAAATAATACTATAATTCATTGTTTGTAGATATATGTGTAAAATAATAATTAAGAATAAATTAAATGGAACAATTTTATATAAATCATGTTAAACAAAGAAGATTAAAAGCAGTTTTTGCTTAAAATTCGGAGTAGAGCTGTTAAAAAAATCGTAACCGTCGAAATCGGACCTTAACTGTTTCCGACGGTTCGGCTCCAAATCGTAATCATGTACAGTACGGAACAATTCAATTCTAATTCTAATTCTAAATATTTAAAACCGTAAACCACCAATTCTAAAACGTCGATTCTTCTACATTTAATATAATAATTAAAATTTTATATTCATAATTCAATTTTATCACTTATGGTATATAGAATCATTATTTAAAATTTATAAAATTATATTTGAACTTGTAAATTTATATAGAAGTGCACATTTTTAAGGTGGTTCAAAATTGAAACCGGCTTGTGTGGTTCTGATTTCGAATCGTAAACCGCTATAACTACAATTCAATTGCAGTTTTAAAACAATAGAATTTATAGACTAATGATTCGAATTCAGTTCAAACCGGAAACGCGTATCTGTAAATATAAACAACGCCTCCATTCAGCAAAGGAGTATGTCTGTATGTGCATACCCGCAAATATTTAGAATGAGGGTTGTTTGTTTTATATTTTTAGACTACAATGAGTATTTCTTAATTATCTAGTTATGAATATCAATATAATAGAATCATGTGATTTTGGGCTTTATTACCATAAATAAGATTCAGCCACAGACTAAGATGTAAATATTTATTTTTTACTAAGATTACGAGTTAGGAACTTTGTCTTTGTGCCTGCAGCTATGTTTTGTCTTTTTTGATTGTCGTTATTTTGCAAATCTATGCTCTAAAAGTCAAATCATTCTTTTTCTATGTTTTCTCCTCACCATGCTTACATGCTTACCAACATCCATCAAATTATTTATTTATTCTTTTTTCTTTAAGTGGATTTAGTCTCTCTGTAAAGCCTGCAATAAGTCTAACGAATTTTTTATTTTATTTTATTTAGTTCCACCACACTAGAATTGAACCATTCCCTATATAAAAATATATACCCTTAATTAAGTTTCTTATAAATTACACTAATCATGTAAATATCACTTAATTAGTGAATAAAATAAAAACATTAGCCAATTGAATTTTAATCAATTAAATTGCAGGAAGATACATGCATATGTATATTGTTATAGTAGTAGCATAATAATATTATAAATGAAATTAATTAAGTAGATACATGCTTGCACACCTATGCTATAGTTCTAGTGACTTAGGCATTTGAGTAAGTATATGGAAGCAAAATCTTAGCCGGCAGCATCTCCTTAATTTAATCATACTACTTATAAACTAATTAATTACTAATAATACCTATTCTTCTCTCTATATATATGTGTAGAAGGTGAGGTAGGTTTAAGTGCATAATTTATCATTAACCTCAGTTCATTCAAATTAGCAAGCTAGTTGTGAGGATGAAGAGCTCATTCTTTTTGGTTCTTGTTTTGGTGTGCAGTTCATTATGTGAACATGCTTTGGGAGCAAGAAAAATGTTGGTGGTGATGGAGAAAACTAGTCAAATGAGTTTACCTTTGAGTAATGGTTCTTTTCGCAAAATTAGCGACGAAAAACCATTTAATCTGCGTCAAAATGTACAAGTTGCTCGCATTCGTCGTCGCGAATTAGTTGAATCTGTTCCTAGTCCAGGAGTTGGCCATTGAAGAAGAAGAAGAAGAAAAACATACATATATATAGAGAAAAGAAAGTTAGAATGAATGTGATGAATTTATCATGTTTTGTAATGATTTTTTTGGTTAGATATATATCAGTAGAAAGAAAGAAAGAATATACATTTGGGATCAAATGAATTTTTGTTTGTTTTGATTGTGTTTGGTCTCCATTTTGGAGTAAAGAGAGTTTAAATTTGAAATTAATTAGCAATGTTAGCTGCCCCAATCGTTGTATTATTATTCCTCCCAATAGATACATTACTTGGGGCACACATCATCTCATCAAACGTTGGCAAAACGCTCGCCCGTATGGTACGGATGGAGTTAATATTTTCGCAAATGATGGAGTTAATATTTTCGCAAATGATGTGATATATCTCGTAAATAAATTTTAAATATTAATTAAAAAATATATATTAATTAGAGTATAGTTTAATATATTCAACATTAAAATAATTATGGTGACTCGAATGTTGATGTGACATTACTACATTAACCATGAGCACGTTAAGTTATGTCCACTGCAGACGGTAGAGCGTTCGTTTTATGGTGTACTGTCATGCTGTATTTAAAATGAAATAATATAAATTGATTAACATGTGAAACATCAACACTCTAAATAATGTTTTATCAAAAGTCCAAAATATGTTTCGAATAGCTCCTTATTAAATATTGTTTATGTAAGGCTAATTAAGTCCTTATGCGAAAGAATACCTTTTTTAGGGATCTTTCGGAGAAAAATAAAAGGTTGTGAACTTCTCGAAATAAATACTTATCTGTATATCGATTTGAGTTTGACTATGTTTTTTGTAAATTAAATTATATAGTCGCGTCATAGAGGACTTGAAATCGAGACCTAAGCCTCAAACATTAACTCCACTACCACTATACTAACACACGCACGCTTGTTTGACTATTTTTATTATACTCTCTGTTGGTCCCGAAAGAGCTAGTTTGGTGTATGGGGGGGGTTCCAACTTTTTAGGTTTTCTTGTTTTTGTTTTTAATTAATAAGGTTTAAGCAATCTTAGAATATAAGAAGGCTTGGATTAGCAAGAAGGTTCTTCGTGTCAAGAAGAGTCAACTTAGCTCAAGTATACCTTAAGTGTAAAGTCACAGTTAATAAGAGAAACTTGAACAAGTTAATCTTGATTAATGTTGTGTGCGGAATTCGGTGGTTAATGCTCTTTTGTTGAAAACGTTTTCTTAACCAATAGATTAGAGATAAACAAGTTTATGCAATTATGAAGAAGATGAGTATGAAGTAAAACAGAAAGTAAAGAACGCAAGAGTTAACGTGGTTCGGGATAAACCTCCCTACGTCCACGGCTCGATCAGAACTAGATCGAAATCAACTAATGTCTCCTTTCTTTTTACTCGTTGAGTACGAGCCACAAGTTTTATCAAAACTAGATAAATACTTGTGATTACACTTCTTCTAGATTGAAAACTACAATCTAAAATATTACAACCTTTGGATCAAAGCTATATCCTGAACTTAGAATAATGTAAGAACAAATTTCCAGAAAGTAATCTTCAACTGATGAACACTCAGAGAATTCGTAGGTGGAGTGTTTAGAATGATGAGAGCTTTGAAGATATTTGAGCAGAGTTTAGGCTTTGATTGCTTGAATTCTCGTACCTCTTTCTGGAAGTGAAGGTGGTATTTATAGCCTCAATGAAGAAACTATCCGTTGGAGACGATGGCCTCTATTTTCAACGCATTAATGGCGGCATTAAATGCATGTCAGAGTTGTTGATGCACGCGCGGCCATATGAGAGTTGTTACCACCTTTCACGCGATTTCCCAATGTATTGCCATACTGGTAATGATTCACTATACAGAGATATTTGAAAATCTTGTACATCATTCCTTAAAACATACCGTTGATGTGACAACACACTGAGTGGATGACTTATGACTAATTTAGGTAAGTCGGCAGTCCACCATAATGATAAGAAGAGCTTCATCTCGCTGTTGGTTTGAACATTTGCTCTTTGTTTCTTTTGATATGAACAGCTCGCTGTTCCTTCGCAAACATGAGTTCTAGTTGCTATTGACAAGGTCTTGATTCACTTGCTGTTGTAAATCCATGAGTACTCGCTGTCAAATACTTGGTCACTAGCTGTTGTGGCCAAGATTACTCACTGTCATGATTTGTTGAGTACTAGCTGTTGAACCCTTTAACCATACACTGGAGTTATGGAGCACTCACTGTGATTTCTTCTTTTGTTTTAAACAGCTCACTGTTCCTTGATCTAAAAGCACAGCTCGCTGTTTGGCGTGTTCCGCTGTCTGAGTGCTTGTTTGTTGATTCCACTTACTGTTTGATCCCTTTTGTTAATAAGCAGCTAGCTGCTGATTCAGTCGCTACAATTAACTCGCTGCTATTCACTCTCTGTTGAAGTCTGCTTGAGCACTCGCTGTTTTCTTTTCCTTCACACTTCACACAGCTTGCTGTAGATTCACTTGCTGTTTGAAGTCTCTAGCTGTTTAAAAGATGAGTCAAGCTGTTACCATTTAAGCAGCTCGCTGTCGAAAACGCGATCTGCTTTCTTTCATTATGATTGTTTCTTCCTTTCTAAGAACTGCTAAGATAATATGAACAGATAGTGCTTTCATAGTCTATCTGTTCATTTTTACAAGAATCAATTAAAGGCTAAGATCTTAATAGGTAGATCTCAAAGTAAAGATGACAGCGACCTGTATTTTAAACAAATAACAGATCGCTGCGATAAACACGAATCTAGTAGAACATTTATAATTAATGTGTCCAGGAATGCTTTTACAAAGAATAATACAGATAGTGAAAACTGTACTATCTGCTCCTTTTATATGTTAGCTTATTCCTTAACAGATGACATTAATTACAATTTATTTTAAGACAAAATATTTAACTAAGTGTTGTTTCGAAATGCATCATCAAAACAATATAAACTTGTGGGGTTCCCAACACTCTCACGGTCCTATTTTTTCTGATCTATTTTGATAAATAATATAAAAAAAAACTTTCATAAATTTGATTAAAATAGGTTATAAATAGTGGGACGAGTAGTGCTCTACTGAAATTACATTTATCTATCAAGCTTTTTCATTCTATGCATTGTTGTTTCAACTTGTAATTCTACAAATTATAAACAAACTTCTAAATAATCTTTTAAAGTGTATAATTTGCATGTTAGTGTCATTATAAGTGAACAAAAAGTGAAGGCGTGACCAAAGATTTGTGCATAAATTTCATTATAAATATGATTAAAAAATTTTATACTAACACACTGCTAATCTACATGTAAAATCTTAGAAACTATTAAGTGTTAGTAGTATCCATGTTTGGAAATATATTAATGCATACAATATTCCTAGCCCAATGCACGCTTCCAAGCCCAATATATTAAAAATCCAATTATAGTATAATTCTATAAAAAGTGCTCATTTTTATAATCTTAATGTTTTGACTTTGTGTAAAAAAGTGCAGTTAATGAAATTTATTATAATTATTAATTGAGATGTGTGTACAAAAATGTAGTTAGTGTAGTTTGACTCCCACATGATTTATAATTTTTAATTGAATTGTGTGTATAAGATAGTTAATATAAATAGAAAATTTTAGTGTTAAAAATATTGATGGACGGACCAAAAAGGAAATATGTTAAAAACATTGGTGGACGAATGAAATATTTTATTAGCAATTGTGTCAAATTCTCGTACACGTTACATTAAAGTTACAAAAAAAAGTGTAATTATATATTCTCTCCGTTTCATAAATACATACACCACTTGACCCGACGCGGGTTTTAATAAAATATAGTTGACCTGAGTGTTAAAATATAGATTTGAATGGTAGTGGAAATTGGAACCCACAAAAAGATATTATTAAGTGTTAAAATATACTCCATTAGTCCATGAATATCGTTAATATTTTGACTCGTCACGGGTTTTAATATATTATTTTGACTGTGTGGAAAAGTGTAATAAGTGGAGTTTGAGACTCACTTGTTATTAGTTTTTAATTGGAGTGTGTGTATTGAGTAGAGTTTGAGTCTCACATGGTTTATTATTATTTATTGAATTACATGTATTGAATGATGTTGACCCATTTACTATAAATGGTAGATTTCAAGTGTTAACAACATTAGTGGACGGATTAAAATAAAAAAACGTTAACGATATTGGTAGACGGAAGGACTAGTTGATTTGAATGATAGTGAAAATTGAGACCAACAAAAACTGGTATTAATTTTTAAAAATAGAAGGTGCATGTTTATGTGACGTACTAAAATGACAAAAAGTGCATGTTTATGTGAAACAAAGTGAGTATACATAGTCAATTTATTATTGCATTTCAACTTATCCATCCAACTCATTATCTCTTAAATACTTTTTATTTTCATATTTTTTTGACTCGACTTTCCCGGCCAAACTCTCTACACTGGCCTTAATTTTTCCATCATGAATCTTGTTTAGTTCTTTTGACTTCAGTGCAATCTGGACATCTTCCATCTTGATGGAAGGCTCCCTCCCATAAAGCATGACGTCTTTAAGGTGTTCGAAACTTTTGAGTAGTGCACTTAGGAGGATGATGGTTTTGTCCTCATCAATGATCTTGATTTCAATATTCTTAAGATCATCCATAATCTTGTTGAACTCATCAAGTTGATCAATGATAGGTTTGTCCTCAACCACCTTAAATGTGTACAATTTTTGTTCGGCGTACAAGCGGTTAGCCAATGACTTAGTCAAAAATAATTTTTCCAATTACTTCATACTTCTGTGGCAATGGTCTCCTTTGAAACTTCACTTCAGACTTTGTCCCCCAACCATATGATGATTGTGTTGTGAGTCTTCTCCTTCATCTTTGCTCGTTCTTAAGCTACCCGAGGTGTGCTCCAATGGCGGATCTTCATCGAGTGCATTCAATTAATCCATTTTGAACTAACAATGCTCTCATCTTGATTCTCCAAAAATCGAAGTCGCTTTTCCAAGTGAATTTTCCGACACCAAATTTGGTTGTCATCGCGATCGAATCCTCTTTCCACATATGACGCCAATTTTTGGTGGACTTGAAAACAAACGCAAAAATAAAGAACACAAATTATGTGGTTCGGCTCAAATCAAGTATACGTCTATGGAAGAATCGAAGAACAATTCACTAATTTCGAACCTAAAAAGACTGTAGAAGTTACAAGTGAAATAAAAGTACAAAATTGTATCAGTTTTATCTTGGTGTTTACAATCACAAAACTAAAATATTTATAAGAGTGAAAAATAACCACATATTAAACATCCAGATTATTTCAGTTAGCTTCAGCCAGCTCTTGAGGATTCCAACTAACTGCATAACCGTCATGGTTAGTTATGCAACAAATTAACCGCTATCATTGACTTTGGATAACTGCTCCCGACCGTTAGGATCAGATAACTAACTGTTAGTCATTCTCCAGATCACTTCACACACAAGATCACTTTCGCATCAGATCACTTCCGCTCCAACTAACTTGGCAACCTGTCTTATATCAGGTGATCTCATTCTCAATAGGTGATCTGCCTTGGACTCGTCTTGCTCAAGTGATCTCCTCCCAGCAGGTAACCTGCTTTGGGGTTATCTTGCCAACAAGTGACTTCACCAGCTAAATTCACAAGCTAACTCCATCAACCTAACTCCACTAGTTCATGTGATCACACTTTTAACAAAAACAATATTTGAACTTCGGCATATGACGCAAAAACTTTCAATAATGATTAATGATTCTATTTGCATGTCGTTTAGTTTGTTTGCTTAAACTCGACCATCACCTTATTGAACACATCGTCATCGAAAATCGCTCGCCCATGCTTCAAAGCACTAACTGTAGATGCCGAAAAAAATTCCTAGTAATATTTTGAATACAACCCGAATGACACTTTAATTGTTTCGAAATGCATTTTTGTGAAGAATCACTGGATTGCCGGTTGAATTGACACTAATGTGTGATCAATAATTGTTGCCTTTTTTATTGTTCCCCACGATGGGGTCGTCGTGGCTTGTGTTGAGTTATGCTTGAAAAAGGGTGGTGTCATATTGGACTTCGTAGTAGCCCTCGAGTTTTTCTTCTCATGGATGAGAACAGTGACGTTATTTGAAGCTTCGTTGGAGAACTCGTTCAAATTAATGCTATTGAATCCTCTGAATGACAACGAAGAATCGATGTTTTGGAAAATGTTGATTGAAAAATTGTTGGATGAAAAATAGAGACGAGATAAATTGTAAAGTGTTAAAGTTGGAGGGTGAAACATCTGAATTTTGATTTGCAAAACTTGCAAAGCTTGTCTGCAAATCTCTCCAGCTTGAGCTATGGGAACTTGTGTGTTGGCCCTGACTTCTTTTTAGTTTAGAGCATCCACTATGAGTGTGTGTTTTGGGGAAGTTGGTGACTTGAAAGAGGTAGTGTCATGTTGGAGTGATGTTTTGAGGTAGCACAAAAGTGAAGGGGTAGCAAAAATGTTACCTAAGTAGTAAAATGAAGTTGGGTCCCACCAACTTTATTTACTCCAAATTACTTCAAACTTTTGTTTTTTCTTTTTATTTTCTATTAGTATTATGATTGTGGGGTCCATCAAATAGTTAAATTGAAGATAGCACTATAATGGAAAAAAAATTAAAGTAGTTAAAAAATTGATAGTTAATGATGTGTAATACATTTGTCACACACTATGGATAACACCATTATGGATGCCGTTACATGTATATCAAGAATTATCAAGAAAAGAAATTAAAAAAAAGTAGAAAATACGTGTTGAAGAAGTAGAAGAGAGTATGAATTATTGGAAGTGAAATAAAATATTAATAAATGAAAATGAAGTAAAATAGTTAAAAAAAAAATACTATTTCTATCTCATTATTATTATATTTTTCTTTTAAATATATACATTAAGAAATGATATAAAATAAGAGATGTTACACAAAGTACAAAAGGTTATTTTTTTATTATTATAAATAATAAGTCAAGTAAAGTGAAATAATTCGGAAAAAAAATGATGTAGAAAATACAGACAAAACGACGGTAGCAAAATCAACTTAATTCAAGATATTAACAAGCATAAGCTACTTTATTTCATACTACATAAAAAAATTGCTACTACAATTTACACCTACCACTACTATCATCAACCAATTTTATCAACAAAAATCTTAATCTATTTCGATACACAACACAACACAACCACATTCCAAACTTCCTCTAATAAAACTGTTGACAAAAAAACCAAGTTCCAAGCCTATATTCTATGGCTATTATGGCTTTCACATTCACTGCTTGCCTTGTATCCATCGCAACTAGTACCTACCCTAACCACAATTAGTTTAGATAAACTAGAGACTGCACAACGATGCTTCCGACCCTAAACCCCGGAACTACCGTGAATGCCACGTCCGGATCCTGGGAGGCGTCGAACGCCTCGTCGTTCACGCTCTCCATGTACATCTCCGAGAACCGGCTTTTTTCCCTCACCCGGAAAACCGCAGTCTCCGCCTCGAATGACAAGGCCAGGCAGTGCAGGAGCCACACGCGCTTCGCCATCTCCGCAAACGCCGCAAAGAATGCCGTCTCCGGCAGCCCGCCGGAGTTCACCGAATTCCTCATTTCAAGATTCCCGAAGAACGACGTTTCCATCTTCGGACGAACTACCCGTAGATATTTCGCACGGCAGAACGCAGCGAACGCCGATTTCGGCTTCCAAGCTAGGTAATCCTCCGCCCTTGCGGACTTGAGCTCCGCAAATCTACCGAAGAACACGCGGCAGCGGCGGAGGTTATCGTTCTCCAGTGACGATGACGACACCTCAGAGAAGTTGGGACGGTTGAAACCGTCGAACATCTCTCTGCAGACGAACGATTCGAACGCGTAACAAACATCGTTCGCCTTCCAAAAGGAGACGCCGGGTTGTATCGAAGCGGCCGCGGCTCGCAAATCCCAACCCTCCGACTCCATCTCCTCGACCAGCAAACGAACGAAGCCTCGAATCGACTTCACCGCCTGCCGAAGCAGAGCGACGAAATGGCTCGGCATTAGGCTCGATAGGTCATCGCTATCGGGAAACGACAGTTGTCCGCTGGAGCTGAGCCTTTTGTCGAGCACCTTGCAGTCGCTATTGATCTCCGCTAATTTCTCCTTCAAAAACATGAGCTCCGATTCCTTGAGCTTCAGCTGAGAATCGAGCTTTTTAGCTGTGATATCGTACGTCTTCACGAGGCTGGTCTGCTCTTGTATTTCCGCCACGAGCAGAGCTTTATCAGGATAGAGCTCGTGGATTTCTCTCTTCAAGTAACACTGCTTCAATTCGGAAAGCTTCTTCAACTCTGAAACAATAATCTGATCGGCCGATTGGATCCCGTCGGAGTCGTAGGGCGACTGAGAGAACTGCAGGTAAGCGTACGAAGCTTTGATCGAAGATAACGAGGCGAAGAGCTTCGCCATGAAAGCTTCCCTCACCGCCTTATCACGCAACTCCTCCTCAATTTTGAACCGATCCACGTACATCTTGTCGCGAGATTTAGCCTTACGGATATCGTCATCGAGTCCGGCAGAAGCGCGTGCGTGGAGAACCTTGGCGAAGGTGCGCGCGAGGCGAGTCCTTTTTGGCGTTACTACGGAGTGCGTAACGGAATCCATGGAGGCAGAGAGTGAGAATTGGGGGGAAATTGGGGAAGAAGAAGAATAGTTAAAAAGAGAAGGGAATAAGAAGGACAATGATGAGCACAATAAGTATCCATAATTATGAGAGATGTTTGAATAAAAGAAGAAAAGCTGTATATGCTTTGTTTTCGCATACATCGAGGCCCTTGTCTGCTAATTCTTTAGTTTTTAGCCTTTCAATTTTCAGCTCACAAGAAAAAAGAATCAAGGACTCAACGGGAAGTCAAGGAAATGAAAGGATGAATAGAGCCAACTAAATAAAAAAATAAAAAGAAAAAGAAAAATAATCAAGACCTGCCGCCACTAATTAATTTCAATAAAGGTTAATCACTTGGTTTGTGTATATGATATAAAAAAATTAAATTATCCTACCAAACTATGTATTTGGCAGAAAATGTGATTAACAGGTCGGCTCGTTGTTAGAGATTAAAATAATCGTGATACACTGTATAATTTTAATCTTATCATGTTATATTCTATCTTAGCTACTAAACATTGTATAAGTATATATATGTGAATATAACAATTTTAATGAACTCGGTATATTCTTCTATTACTAATTTCGTTCCAATTGACTTACAAATTTCACTATTTTAACAAATTTATTTGAGCAATCAAGTCAAAAAGAACCGATAATGTATATCTAACAAAAATATTTTGTAGTGGAATATAACAAATTCCTATGTCACAACACTTTCTATATACGAGGATGTCAAATATTATGGTTTTTTGTAATGAGTAGGGGTATCAATCGGTTTAGTATTGATTAACTGGAATCGGTTACTTAGAATCGGAAAATGTAATTTTGGATATCATATATTAGACTGTCAATTTTACTGATTAACCAATTTTTGATTGGTTTGGTACCGATTCTTTTCAAAAATCATTTACCAACTTATTTTACGGAAAATCGATACTTAACAATCAATTCTTCAATACCAATTCAATACCGATTATTCCGATAACCGAACCAATTACCAATTGACACTCCCGATAACATATTCTTTTCCCAAGTCGAGCATGGTGCTTCTATATTGAAAATTAATATTAATATATTACCAAAATCTCACAAATGATTGGCAATCATGGGATGAGATAATATTAACATAGCACAATATTTAAAACATTAAGAAGGCATTGAACTTGAAACATCTAATTTGTGTGTTAATCAACATATGACAATCTTATCAATAAATACGATTGTAATCTCTAAGGGGAAAATAATATTAGGAAGTGTTACTACAATAATTAGCCTAATTTCTTTTTAATAATTTTATGTTGGGAAAGCAAGTTAGTTATAGTAATATTCATGAATGACATCTTACGTTCTACATATCTTATATAATAGCGAAAAATAACAATCAAAATTCCAATAGTTAGTTAATGAACAAGTTCTGGTACGACATCTAAGAGGGTGTTTGACTAAGTTTGTTTTAAGGAGCTTATAAGTTTTAGAAGCTTATAAGTTATTGCAAGAGCTTATAAGTTGGGAAAATAAGTTGGAGTGGAGCTACTTATTTTTTTAATAGCTTATAAGCTCTAAGAGCTTATTTTTATAACTTATAAGCTCTCAAATAACTTAATTTGTCAAACACTTTGAAGAAGCTTATAAACTCTTAAACAACTTACGAGTCCTTTTAAGGAACTTATAAGCTTAGAAAACACCCTCTAAACCTTTCTTCAAACCTGTCTTCAAAATGCAATACCTATTGTTGAATGACAATTGAGGAGTAGTGTATAGTAGAAATTATTAGGCCATAAAAGGGGTGAAGTATATATAATGCAAAAATATTATCAAGAATAGTGTAGTTTATGGCTTCACATAATCGATTGGATTCTTTTAGGGGCCAATCTGCAAAAATAAATGTAAAAGCACATAGTGTTTTTTTACAGTTGCAATAACTAAAAACATGCTCTATGACAAGTTCTTTTTCTTTCTCAGCACGACTATGTATATATCATGTCAGGTATCATTTACTGAAAGAGATCTAAATGGGACCCTATATTATTTGCATCAACTTAAAAAAGGAAAAAACATTTAATCCAAATATAAAAATAGCCATGCATAATAGTGTATCTATCATCTTAAAAAGCTAAAAGCATAAAGAAACTTATGTCAAATGAAAATTATCAACTCTATGCTATCAAAATATAAAAGATGAGGAGAGTAATAATAGGGCCCATCTCCTTCGCAAAAAAAATAAAAAAAATAATAGGGCCCATCTCATCAACTCACGTGAGAAGATCGGGCGGTGCACGTGATCTAAAAATTTGGACTGTAAAAGCGACTGCAGCCAACGGCCCGAGAAACTTTGTACGTTCACACCACATTTTGACCCACAAATCAGTTTTTACTTCTAGTTGCAAAATTACCCAAAATTTAAAATGAAAAAAGTTAATGGTTAGACTTGGAGAACACAGAATTAGGAATTTCAATCAGTTCGGTACTATTTAATCGGTAACGGAAACTTGAAATATTGGGAATCGGTATTGGAACCGATTTTTTTATCAGTTAACCGAGTACCGATTGGTTCGATACCGGTTAACCGGTAGAACCGGTTAAAGTATCTTTTTTTTAAAATATTTTAAATGTTTTATTTTAAAAATATAAACTTAAACAAATAATAATTTAATATAAATATAATTTAATTTAATTTGTAAATATTTTATACTACATCCGTCCCACTTTACTTGACACATTTTATTATTATAATACACTCGGTTGAATATAAAACGTGTCAAGTAAAGTGAGACGGAGGGAGTAATATATTAAATATTTTTAAGTAAATATAAAATATATTTTTTATAATATTTAATTTTATTAACTCGTACCCGGTACGATTTTAGTTCGGTACCGGGTAACCGGATACCGCTTATTTTCAAAACTAGAGAATCGAGAAACTGTTAATTTCTGAAAAATCGGTACTAGGTAACCGGTTCCTGGTCCCGTACCGATATTTTCCGAGAACCAATTACCGATTAACACCCCTACACAGAATGCAGAATTTAGAGAAGTGTTGGGACTTGGGAACAGTGTGAATCTAAGGTACAGTAAAATATAAGTAAGTAATTCTTTTTTGGGTAAAAATTAAAACTACCCAATATCCAATATATATCTTTAAAATACCCAATACCTAAACTTACACGTATAAAATAGTACTTTTTTAAAGTGGTCAAAAAGTATCCTAATTTATTCTATGGACCTCACACCGGCGAGAAGTTTCTTCCCACAATCGCCGCTGTTAGCTCTCCACCGCCGTTCCAACACTAGCCATGACTCACTCTGACGATGAGATTCCACAAGATATCCAGGCAAGGAAGCATCTATAGAAAACATGTATATATTTTTACAACCTTTCGTAAATTGTATCCACTGGTGGATACATCTGCAGAAAGCATGTATATATTTAATTTTTTTGTCGAAGCATGTATAGATTATGATTTGATGTCCTCCGTAGTATTGAAAATTTGTACAACCAGTGGCTACGGAGCATCCACCAGTGGATAGGCTAACCACCAGTGGATGCATTATCTTTCATATCTTGTCACCGGTTGTTGTGTATGTGATGATAGTATATTTTTTGAAACATATCTAACAGACAACCAGTGGCTAAATACTGCAGAATTACATCAACTGGTGGTAGGCTAACCATCGGTGGATGCATTTTAACCAGCCACCGATTGTTACACCATTATTCTTATCATAATTTTTTTTGTTTGGTTCTTAATATTGTATCTAATTAAATGTTTAAATATAGTTATCTCTTGTAATTTTTCATTGAATATTTAAATATTCATTTGAAAAATCAAATTTTATTCTCCTATTTGTCAATATATATAACTTTTAGATTGGATATAAATTAATTGAATAATATTCGAACAACGTTTATAAGTATAACTCAATACTAAATTAGTATAATTTGGGAACCAAGATAATATTTTAATATTATTATTTAAATTTTAATATATTTTGTATATTTTTTATGTTAAGTAAGTTTAATATTTATTGTATATCATGTTGAACTTATTTATATTAATATATAGTTTGTTGATCATTTGATCATTTATTTACACACTATTGTTATCCATTTTCTTTATAGAATAACATTTAATTTGTATACTAAAATTTTCTTTTACTTCTTATAATTTTTTATTTCACATTTACTATTTAATTAGAGAGAAATTAAATTGTTGGACAAATCATGAGTTAATAATGAAGTAATCATTCATATATAACAACAAACATTTGTTTATTTGAATGCAATGTGTAAGAGAATTTTAAACTTTTTCAAAAAGTGGGTATTTTTAATATGTAAATTATGTTTTGGATATTTTGTGCATGTACACTTTGCAAAATGGGTAGCTTTACCACCCATTAACACTTCTTTTTTTAAAAAAGAGTAGCTAGTTAAGACATATTTTCACATGTCATGTAGCCACGTGGGCCAAATCTCATACCAAACCGGGCAAGAGAGTGAGCTGCATAGTTAGCTTCACATTTACAATGTTTAACCGTAAAATTTCCAGCTCGCATCATCTCTACGATCGGTTTAATCAAGTGATCGCATGTGGTGCTTTTGTTCTCATCGTCTTCATCCAGCATCATAATTGCGAGAAGTGAGTCATTGTAAACCTCATTAGGCACTAGGCCATTCTTCATGCAATCTTGGGTTCCATGTAACACTGCGTTGAGTTCTCTTAGTAGCGAGTTTGGAGCTCTCGGTAAGGGTTTTAACTATAGCTAATAGGACTTCTCATTTTTGAGTTTCCGATGATGGCTCCTGCTCCTGCTTTCCCTCGTTCCTTATCTACGGCATAGTCAACATCCAAGCGGAGTCGACCTTGTGGAGGGCGTCGCCATTCTTTGTCACCTTCCCTCGGCAAAACTCGGTTTGCGTGTGCCGCCTGTGCTTTGGCCCTTTTAAAAGAGGAGATGTGCATGTCATACTCTTTCCCAAAGCTTCTAATTCTATATGGCTCTTGTTGTGTATGATACTATTTTTTTCCACCCAAATCAACCACATGCCCATGAGAAATATTTCAAAAACCTCCTTCTTAACTTCCCTCATTAGAAATACATCAATCTCCAGTATATCCCTTGTCTCATAGTTCTTTATTTAATTACAGAAACTTGTATCTTTCCAATAGTCCCGAATGCACTTACAGTAGATGAGGGCATGGCTTGTAGTGTCCTTTTGGGCGCTGCATCATTTGCAATAACCATGCACTGGTACGTGGTGTCAGAGAAGGTTAATCTCAGAGGATATTATATTCTTGAAAATTCTCCATGCATGGTTCTTAACTCTTGGGGAAGTTCAAAACTTTAAAGGAACTTCCACCAAGCTTGATCAAACGTGATCGACGTAGATGAATGTGGTGTGAAGAAATTTGTCTCAGCAAGGTACCCTCCGTCTTTACCGTGTATTCGCCATTTGTCTCGAATTTCCAGTAACGAACGTCGCTTTTCTCCTTCTGCACGAGAGGTATCTTTGTTATCTCATCAAAGTTAACAGGCGTCAAAGCTCTATTCATCAGCTCAATGTTCCAGCTACTAAAATATTAATTCTCTTTGACCTTATAAATTAAAATATTATTTCTCTAACGTACATAATTCAAATTTCATCTTATTTACATTTCCACTAATAACACTCATTTGATCTAAACGTTCATTTATTTTTATTACTAACTCCGTCCCATTTGTATTGACTCCTTTTATTATTATAATACACTCATATGAATAAAAGGAGAGCCAATACAATGATATGAAGGGAATATTATATTATTCATAAATAATTATGTGATATCCAATTAAAAGGTGTTGACCGTGACATTCTAAAAGCTAGGGCGGATGACGGTACTTTTTTAAAGAAAGTCATGAATTTTGATTTATTTTAAATTAATGTGTTTTGTCGTCTTATGGTGATTTTTGCAAGGGTAAATTATGTAAAATACCCTATTACTTAATATGTACACTAAAAATACCCTAATTGTAAAATGTATGTGAAATATACCCAAAATTACAAAAATAACCTTAAACCTAACACACCATGTCTCGGTCAACTGTCCAGCCCAGGTGTGGGTCCCATGCGTCAGCTCCTGCAGCAGCTTTATGTCCCCTCCTGCGTCAGCCCCAGCCCAGCCCCAGCCCATGTGTCGGCCAATGCATGTGTTGGTCAAATATGCACTGATTTTCATAAGGAAAAAGAGATAAATATATGTATAAAGTGAGAGTGAAATGGTTTGGGAGATATATGAAATATGAGACAGGGGTTTTCGCCGGGTTTTGCAAATTAGATAGACAAAGAAGTTTTCGTGCATATTGGGTGTAATTTCGCTGGGTTTTATTTTTTTCCATTCTCCAAGTAATTAAAATTTAATTTATTATATTTATTCCAGCAATTAGATTTTTTTAAATCCATGTTCACCTAATTTTTTCAATTCATTGTGTCTCTAGATGTTGTTCGCCGGGTTATTAAGTTCGAGAGAGAAGTTTTTATAAAAAATTGTTCAAATTCAACGAGGTTTGCAAAATTGTTAATTATAATTGTAAAAAATATTAATTTCATATTTTTTGTTTTAAAACTTAAGTTTGATTTAATTATTTAGGCCAGAGAAGCGGGAGAGCAACGACTTTTTTGGTTTACTTCACGTGGAAAACAATGGCACAAGAGGTAATTTTATAAAAATGTTAAATATGGTTTATATTTGATAAATAGAGGTATTTATTGTGATTTATATGTGATTTTGATTAAATGATGTTAAATACATGTTTAATGTCGATTATCATGTTATTTGTTTATATGTGATTATCATGTTAATATATGTTTAGTCTTCATTTGATTACTCATGTTGTTAAATAAATATAATATTGTTATTTTGTAAAAATAAAATAAAAAATATGGAAGAAAATAAAAACCCGGACGGTTTGGGTGGCGGAATAAAACCGTCCGGGTTTATGATACGAACGTCCAGGTTTTATTTTTTGGCGACCGGATTTTTGAATTTATTTTCTAGTAATTTAATTAAATTCATTTATTAAATAACATATGAAAAATAATTATAATTTTCGACCTCTTCCTTATTACTATATCACAATATGTTAGAATATTGTCATGTTGTTAAATATAGGAGGATTATTTTATAAAAATAAATAAATAAAATATCTAAGCATAAATTGAAAAACATAAATAAAGTATCTAAGCATAAATTATAAGCTTGAACAAATTAGATGTGTGCAAAATTATAAGCTTTATCAAACTAGATGTGTGCAAAAATTAAAAAAATAAAATTGGGCATAGTTATAATAACTTATATGATGAAAAATATAATAAAATATATAAATTATAAAACTTATATGATAATTATGTGAAAAAGTGTAAAAAAAAAGGTGAAAATTCAAAAACCCGGACGGTTCATGTGGACGACCGAAACCGACCGGGTTTTAATACATGACGTCCGGGTTTTATGAAATCGCGTCCGGATTTTTGAAAAAAAAAATAAAAACATTTAATATGTAATATTTATATTTATAATTATAGGTTCTACAATTTTTGTAAACAAGAATACAATATCAAACCAATTTTGTAAGTGTAGATTTGATTAAGTGATGAT
>JAPKLX010000031.1:2684877-2705800 GCA_026898415.1 Leonotis leonurus
TTAATATATAATATTTATATTTATAATTATAGGTTCTACAATTTTTGTAAATAAGAAAACAATATCAAACCAATTTTGTAAGTGTAGATTTGATTAAGTGATGATTAATTGAGTAGTTGTTTATTAAATTTTGTTTATTTCATCATTAACTGAGTAGTTGTTTATTTCATCATTAATTGATTTAATTTTATGAATAATTAATAATAGATCCCGTATTTGAGACCTGAGCTTGTGGACTCGTCTATAGTAGCGAGCACGTACTATAAGGAATCGATATTAGAAACAATTTCCAAGACATTAAGGCATGTAGGAGGTGAGGCTCTATTGCAGCGGTTTATGGATGGATGTTTCGGTCATTTTGTTGACTGGAGACCGGGACAGAAGTGTTCCGGCGCGCTTTCATATTTGGTGGAGCGAATGGTGGAGCCTGACGAGGATGATGACGAAGGTTTATTCTTCGTTGTGAACGAAGGTCGGTACCGTTTCGGTGTAGAGGAATACTGCTTGATTAGCGGTCTATGCTTTGGCCATTCAGATTTCGACACATGCCCTATATATGACTTAGGGCAGGTCGAGCTTTATAATGTGTTTTGCGGCATATCCTCCGCGACAGGAGGAGCTGTACTAAAGACTTTCACGAACCTCTCGGTTGAAGATCCTGACAGTGATTTATACCTTAAGGCGGCCCACGTGCTCTTTGCTGCCTTATTTTTACGTGGGGCTGATTCGACAGTCAGGATCGACTCGTGGATGTGGGTGCTAGCAGACAATCTAGCCGCGTTCAGCCTATTCCCGTGGGGAGCTATATCCTTTCTTTGGATGCGACATTATTTGAACAACATAAACTGGAATAATGTGATGTACAATCTGTACGGGCCGTCATGGGCACTGTACGTCTGGATGCTCGAGGTATTTCCATGGATGAGTCAAACATTTGGGCGATTGCGTGATGTGGAGATTCAACCCAGATGTTGTCGTTGGAGGTTCATTTTCAGGATTCCAATTGACGTCATATACCGTATGTTTCATATGGAAGAGGTAAATTTTAATATTTATGAATATGAATTAATTTAATATCAAATAAACGAATTAAAATTAACATTCTAATTTCTTTTCTATTGCAGAGTGAGGTGACTGAGATGACTGTCAGCGTTGATGAGCAGTTATCATGGTATTATCAGTCACTGTTGAGTATGGATCGGCGAGAGGTGTTGAATATCTTGTGGGTACCGCCGTATAATGCATTGAGACAGGGGGTTCAGCCGTCACGACGCGCACATCAGACAATGCAGAGGTAGTTCACGTTGACCCACCGGTGACACGTGCACGGAGGGAGATCCCATCACCACATGTTCGTCCAGATGGGAGCGGGCCTTCTTCCTCAACTCATAGGCGGTGAGACGATGGGAAACGAGTTAGGCCGACGTCATCCTCCTCTTCTAGTAGTAGCTCTGGCGGGAATAGAGGCGGTCACGGATCGTACACAATTATCCCTGATCAGATGGAGCGGATTGTAGAGTCGGCCGCAGAAAGGGTGGTTGAGAAATTACACAAGAAGTTATTGCCGATTCTGAAGAAGTGGTTCGACGAGTTCAAAGACTCATTTTGATGCTCTGGATCACGACATAGTCCGGCCTATTCTCCACATCGTAGGCCATTTCCTGCTCCAGTTCAATCTCCATCGAGAGATCCATCGCCACCGAGAGATCCATCTCCTCCGAGAGATCCATCTCCTCCGAGAGCTCCATCTCCTCCGAGAGCTCCACCGGTGTCATCCCCTCCAAGAGAGCCAGAGCACAGTTCATATTCTGGAGTCAGTCATTCCGTGCACGAGATCGGGCATTCTTCAGCGTACGGCGACCATTTTGATATGCCGCGATCATCGGCTTTCGAGCGCATCAAGAGGTCGGATAGTGACGTTGAGGAGATATTTCCTATACAGGCCACACCTCTTTCAGTGGTAAATCCGCCTCAGCTTTATGATCCGGGTCAGCATTATGATCAGATGCCTGCAAGACCTGCTCGCACTCGTGTGGAGGCCGCAGTTTTACAGAGTTCGTACACTGCAGAGCGTAGAATCGATGGGTTACCTCCCATTCCTCGAGATCTTCAATTGAGATATCTCAATTTTATTGCACAAGGATCGAACGCACAAGCACGGATTCCTGAGACCGGGTATGTTATGGAGGCTCTTCAATTCAACAACATACAGAACATGTTTATGCATTTAGAGGCCGAGGTATGTAATATTAATTGTTATTTACAGCACACACAACCACCAGTTAATTACTACTAATTTTATTTGAAATGTGTTTCATGTAGCATTTGGATCTGTATCTCTTCTATCTGAGGCGTAGGTTGAATGCTCGGGAGGGCATGTCTGTAGGTGTTTCAGCGAGAAACACCATCTTGGTGACCTCTGATTTTTTTGTAAGCTGAAATTATAATTAATTCACATGTTATATTATTTTCTTACTTATAATTTGTAATTATATTAATGTGTATGCAGGTGAGCTTACTGAACACCTACCGCCACTTGAAGTACACTAACGTTCAAAGTGTGCGAAATCCACCTGAACTACGTAACGTGATTGAGAACTTTACGATGCCTGACTACTTGACGGGCCACGTGACATTTGTGAATCAGGCGGCATCATCAGTGCCTTGGTGGGGAGCTGCTGATGTAAGTATTTTATATTTCTACATTTCTAATTTAATATGTCGTTTTTAATAATATATTTTTTTTGCACAGATTATCATACCTTGTTGTTTGGACCGTCAGTGGGTCGTTGTTAGAGTTTACTTGATTGATTGGATAGCATATCTCTATGACTCATCCTGGTATACGAGCTCAGAGAGTGCACAAATGGCGAGGATCGAGCAGCTCTCGTGTATCACGGACATGATTTGGAAGCTGTTGCTCGATGCAGGGTTCTGATATCAGAATACTACAGTTCCCATGAGAACCGACCCCCTGCAATTTTGTGTGCTTCCGAAGAACAGACAGTTCAAGCAGGGTAAACAAAACAACCACTTGCTTAACAGCGGCCCGCTAGCACTGATGGCGATCGAGCGATTCATCAGTGGCAAACCGAAGCTCCCATATGCTCAATCCAAAGTTCCTGAATTTTGAAACCATATAGCGATTATGTGTTTCTCTATTTGTGACGAACTATAGGATCGTTTTATTGTAATTACTAAATATTTTTCCTATTTGAAACTTAAACTTATTCTTATTATTAGTATCATATTATTACGTTACAAGCATCGTACATTACATTATAGAAAAAACAGATTACATAAGGATTCAACAAGCATATTATATTACTGAATTTGACTCAACCTCGTCAACGAGTAGCAAACATTACATTACATTAAACAAGTTGCGAACATTACATTACTAAAAAAATCATTCTGAATTTGACTCAACCTCGTCAACTAGAAGCGGACATTTTGGGCGCCTATGACCAAATTGACGACAATTACTGCATTTTCTTCGACGAGGCACACTACTCTCCGCTTCACCAGTTTGTGGACGTGCTCTCTCACCACCTGCTCGAGCTCTAGTCATCCTAGGTCTACCCGGCAATCGGATAACAATCGGAGGTAAAACAACTCTTGTAGCTATTCCAACTGGAAGCATCTAATTATCTCGATGAGGCACGGTCATAATGGAGCCAGCATATGTTTGAATTAGTGCTTCTCGGGTGTAATAATGACTCACATATTCAGATACAGGTTCTGAATTTTTTCTGTATTAATAATGAATAAAAAAATCAATTGTTTGTAATGAACTAGCAAAAATTTAAAATCAATTGTTCAAGTAAACTACATACCTAATTGCAGCGATGACGTGTGAACACGGAATACCATCCATTTGAAACTCTCGGCACGTGCAAGTCCTAGATGCAAGATCGACCATATGAGGTTGTGGATTGCTCACTATGAAAACAGTGTACACCTCATCCCTGACATGTTGTGCAGTGTATGTCCTCGATTTCTCCCGTTGTATTTCAAGCTTCAAAGATGCTTGTTCAGTAAAAATATCTTGAATACGCACAGTCGATGTCTTCCTTTTTCTGAACCATTCCTCGATAGCTATCCTTATTGATTCAAGCATGGAACATATCGGCAATCTACGAGCCCATAACAATCTGTTGTTCAATGACTCCGCAGCGTTAGATGTAAGCGTGCTATAACGACTAACGGGACATTGTGAACGAGCCCACTTTTCAGGACCTACACGCAGCAACTTTTCGTACGCCTCTCGTTTAGCAGCATCAATTTGGGACATTCTTTTTTGAAATTCTACTGGACGATATGTATATGCTGCTATCTGATACAACGATATGATATGCTTTCCCCATTGTTTCATCTTTCTCATGAGATGAAAGTAGCACAAACCGTGAGTTGCCTCCGGAAATACTATCTGTATAGCATTTGCTATGGACTTGTGGACATTTGATACTATTAATGTTTGCGGTGGACAACCGTACGCACTTCTGAGACGCTGCAGAAACCAAGTCCAACTCACGTCGTTCTCTATTGGACCAACACCATATGCCAGAGGGTAAACACCCTCGTTTCCATCTTTTGCCACTACTACGAACAATATGCCCTTGTTCCTACCTTTTAAGTGCGTCCCATCCACAACTATGACGGGCCTCATCAATAATGGAAAGGCGAGACGAGATGCTCCGAGCGCAACAAACACATGCTGGAATCTATCGTCATAACCGACATCTAAATCAGTGATCGTTCCCGGATTTGTTCTCTCAAGCATGTAAAGGTACCCTGACAACATCTGAAATGACTCATCATACCCACCATAGATCATCTCAATAGCCATTTGTCGTGCTCGCAGCGCCAATTCATATTTAATATGAATTCCAAACTCTTCTTGCAACTCTTGTATCATCCCCTTCGATTTAATTATCTGAAAATTACGACGAATCTTCTTCGCAAAGTACGTAGCCACAATCTTTGAGTGAACTCTTGTTGGAGGAACGTAGTCAAATGCCATGATGCACGTATGCTTATCAGTAAACTTGTAGACTCTCCAAGACTGATTGGTATCATCACCCGATCCAGATGCACGGAGCTCAAAAGTGCATTTCTTCTCAAGAAGTGAACAAAAAAGCACTAATCGAGTATTATCAGACTTATATGTTTGATATTGCACGCCTCGTTCCATGTGCCACATGCCGACATCAACTATCAATTGATCCTTCGTGTCATATATGGCACCTTTCTCTAAATCTGATAATTGGCTTAGGTCTTCTTCACATGCCATGAGTGAAGATCTATCTGTCAACGAAATCACAGACACCAACCAATTTTCTAATTCATCTGGATCCAATTCCTCTTCTTCATCAACCTGCAAGTTTGGCGTTGGATGCACCATTTCTATCAATCTAGCAAAACCACCATGTTGTCGTATCCATGCAGCACAATCAGCAAAAGTAAACTTCCTTATATTCTCCTCGGAATCTGTATCTGATGCATCAGGTTCTGACTCTGCCGAATTAATTTCGTCGATGTCATCATCTTCACAATCTCTATGCACCGAACCAGACGGAGCATCATCTTCACAATCTCTATGCACCGAACCAGACAGAGCATCATCTTCATTCACAGGAGCTCGTATAGGAGATTGCGGCCATGCCCACCATGAACCAGACGGAACTTCTTCGATATTAATGTCACCAAACCAATCTGCTACCGCCGTCTGATTAACAAACTCACCTCCATCTTCATTTTGAGTACTATAGTGCTGCGTATCATAGGCCGAAGTCCCCATGAAATGCGAACCTCTACTCAAGGATCCCACATCATGTGTCTCGTTAGTAATATCCACATACACCACTGGACTCAACTCATCGCGAATCAAAAGATTGAAAGAATCATAATTACAAATGCGACGTTTACTACCATCATACGAAGATATCCGGTAAATCTCAAAATTTGTACTCATTCCAATATCATGCAGCATATGTCGTATATTATACCTCAAATCTTCAATCCGAGCAGGGTCTATGGTAACAGGAGTGGACCATTCGTTATCGTCAACGTACACATTGTCTTCCCAAAATCCATTGTACCTTACGTTTATGTACTTCCATCCGTCCATCTGAACAATAAATTATATATTTAGAATCAGAATATAATCAAAATACCAATTAACAAAAACCTGGTCGCAATATCTATCACCGAACACAAAACCCGGCCGTGAAAAGTTCAACCCGGCCATTCAACGACCGGGTTTTCATTTTTAACGACCGGATTTTATGTTTTTTTTTATTTAACTTCTTATGTTATGTTCTTGCTATATCATGAAAATCCTGTCATCACAGTTTGTATAAATGATAAAACTTGGACGTTTGAATGTAAAAAGGTCGTGTTTGCAAAAAAAACGATAGGATTTTTAGAAAAATTCATGTTTTCACGGCAGGGTTTTAGCTCATCAAACTCATAACACATTATTCTTTGAAACTTCGGGTTTAAATTTAACATTACCTCTTTTATTCACCCAAATCAGCACGCGGTATTGTTTTCTCCTTCTCTTCTTCTTTCTTCTTTCTTCTTCTCTCCTTCTGTCTTCTTCTCTCTCCCTTCTCTCGTTTTTTCCAATTGTGAATGAGAGAATGAGATAATGACATATGAATGAGCTACTTCATTTATGCCTGTAGGGCCTTCATTTGACCCACATTTTTTTTACCCACAGTTTGTACTAAATCACATGACATATAATAATTTTTTTACCCACATTTTAATTTGTCAATATAAAATTAGTATTACTAATTAGTATAAAATTATGAATGTAATCCTATAAAATTAGTATATTACGGTATAATTATCCACGGTATATTACGGTATAAAATTATGCCTTCATATTTTATAAAATTACGGTATAAAATTTTACGATATAAAATTAGTGCTGGGTTAGCTTCATATTAATGGAGTGCATTTTACGATATAGAATTATCACTATAATTTTATGCATTCATATTAAATTAGTATATAATTTTACGTAATATGCCTTCATATATTAAAATTTCATATAAAATTATCACTATATTAGTATGGGTGGCTTCATATAATTTACGTATATTAGTTATCACTATAATTGTCAATATAAAATTAGTATATACCCACATTAGTATATGCCTTCATATAATTTACATATGATTTAATAATTGTCTATTTAAAAAGCAATTCACAATCATTAAATCAAATAATTTGTCAATCATTGCATTGATTTACCCACATTTTATATAAAATAAAAATTGACCAAAGGTAATTTAGGAACTTCAACATTAATTTGGACATTTTTCATAGATAACTTACAAAGAGAGTATTTTTCATTTTTAGTTATGGAAATGGGTATTTCTCGTGTAGCACCCTTTTTGCAATAATGTCACAAAAGAGAGCAGTCTTAGTGTGAGTGAGTTAATGTCCAATAGTCTTGGATTTGAGATCCAGTTTCGGCTATATAATTTAAATTTAATTTAATTTTAAAAAATAAAAAATTAGAGGCAACATGTTTAAACTATTTTTTGTTTTAATTATAAATAACCGTGTTTTTTTATTAATTTAATTATTAAAATTATATTCATCACTTTAAAAAGAAAGAAAGTTAATAATATTATCATTTTTCTAATTTGTTTTTTCAATCAATTTTCATTTTAAATTATATTTTTGCTATTTTCATCTTTAAACTCATTCGGGACAATATTATTATTATATTTTAGATAGATAAATTCGTTTTTTTAATGAAAACATAACCGCGTGAGTGTGTACGTTTTTGATAGCTAGTTGATATTGTGGTTAATTGTTAGTAGTACTTCTCTACTACTAAATATGACATGTTTTATTCAAAAAAATTTCATAATTTTAGTCAAAATATGACATATTTAATGTGACGGAGAATAGTATATTTGGAGCCTCGATTTTATTATAAATATAACACGCTTTGATTAATTAATGAAATAAAAATATAGATACACATTAGAGAGTAATCCCGTACATTATTATGATTTTTGTGATTAAAAAGTACGGTTTCTGCATGCAAGTGATATTCCTTTTTAACAAGGATTATGATTTTAAGCAAATCTAACTCAAATGGTTATAATCAATTACTTTATAGAATTTCATACTTTCATAATATCTTAGTTTACGAATTTCAGAGTTATTTCAATTGTGACATTTCAACTAAATTGAAACGTGTGATAATTTGAGCAGTAGAAGTTGGTGGTGCATTCATTTTGTAATGGGTAAAGGACTACTAGCTGCTAGTCGACTATCAATGTCATTGCTTGTTAAAGATATTTATTGGCGGTGAATATATTAGGAATAGATATGTAGAAAGAACCATCCTTTAAAAACAAAAACAAAAAGTTATTTTCGTTCATTGATTTATGCATATCAACGGTTATAAAATAAAACATAATATTCGAATTTTTATAATTGATATCCTTCCTTAAATGTATATGTGAGGTAATTAATTCCTTAAATGTTCGCACTTATTTATGTGTAGTGTTAACAAGAGATAAAAGCTCAATACATGGTTGGTTTATTTATTTTTGTGATATGTATATTTGCATTTTGTTATATAGAACAATGCAATGATTATATCTAACATAATACATTATTAATAAATTATAATTTGTACTGCTAATTTTATATATAATAAGATATTCTAATACAAATAAATGGACAAACTATTACAAGCTTAATTTTGTTATATATAAATAATGCATATTCATTACTAACCTGATGCAAACATACGTTTTAGATGAAAAAAATGTGAAAACAAAAATTGTATGAATGTTAATCACTTCTATTGCATATATGTAGAAATTATACATTGCATATAAGAATAAATTACAATGCATATTCACATATAGGATTAATTACAATGCAAATTGTCACTGTTGCTCGCCCCGCATGAATCCACATAAGTCTTTGTGTGCTACTTGCGCTTGTAACGACCGGGACAAACAAGATTTATGACTTGTTTATTGTCGGAAGGAGTTGACGACCCGAGAAAAAAGAAGTGAACGTGGATGCAGCGGTGGGGGGCGAAGCAGGTGGGGATGGAGGTGGCGGCGACATAGGTAACAAAGGAGGAGGGGAGGGTTGGGAGGAAAGAGAGTGTGTTGAGGGAGATGTTGGTGGTGGTGGAGTCCGAGTAATTAGTATCGTTGTTGCTTATGCTGATGTCGGACAAGATAGAATTAGGAGGCGGAGAAGGGGCACCAGTGGTGGAGTTAGAGGTGGTGTTTCTATATATACACAAACCAACAACAATGTAAACATTACACTTTATACAACACGATGCAAGAATAGTATGGAAACTGAATCTTGTTGCTACTTGAAACAATGATGCATTTAATATTCTGCAATATAGATGTACCATTATACTCTTATTTTAGTATTTGTGACATATTAGCATTTAATTAAATCATTAAAAATGTAACTAATCACAATCGTATATCGTTGTCAATTAATGTCCGAGATTGCTTCCTATTTCTTATGAAAAAGTTCATTTCTATATGATCTACAACACACATATATACATATAAGTGGTAGATCATATATAAATGAATTTTTCATAAGAAATAAGAAGCAATCTCGGGCATTAATTAACAATGATAGACAATTATGATCTACCACACACATATATACAAGGTATAGATTATATTTTTCATACTAATATAGTGTGAATTAGAGAGTTTACATATGAATGATATGATTATCTGCAATCATATCATTCATAATTATCTACCAATCATACAAATATATACAATAAAAATATAATGAATGATAAAATATATAAATATATTTTAAAATAAATCAATTATATATATTTTAAATATGATAAAAATTTAAAAATTAAAAAAATTGGGGGTCCGGCCCAAGCCCGCCCAACCCACATGGGCCTGGACTTGAGCTTGAATTTCATGCCTGATCGGGCCATGAGCCGGACCTCCTATCAGTAAAATTACAAACCGGGTCTGAATATAGGAAAACTCGGTCTAGCCCACCTCATTGTCATCTCTTGTTAGGAGGGTTAGAAGGAGAGTAATAAATTAAATGATTGTAAATAATAATGATAAAGAATGATATTTATGTAGGAAAATGATTATAATTTAAATCGTGTTATGTTGGTAGCTATTATTTATTTTTTTACTATTTTCTTTGACTATTTTATACTTCATCCGTCCCAAGCTAAGTATTACATTTGTTTTTGGGTATGGTATTTAAGGATAGTTGAAAAGTAGTATAAAATGATGATAAAAATATATATTATTGAAGTTATGTGAGTAATAAAGATGTTTTAAAAAGAAAATGTAATACTTGATTGAGACAACTCAAAAAGAAAAACGTAACGCTTAAGGCGTGCCGGTGTGAGTATTTTTCACATATATATGTACTGCATTGCACGAACTTGAGTTACATCGGTGAAGATGATGTAATTTGAAAAATTAGCTTCACGTGTGGGAAGGGGACATCACAATGGCAACAACAAAATTCGACACCCAAAATTAATTGAGCAAGAATAATTTTTTGATGTGGAGAATAAACCAATTGGGAATCAATTACATGCATGATTTCAAGAGGGTTAATTGTGTTAAAAGTAAAAAACTTTGTTTTCCATCATTTTTTAATTTAAATAACTACATAAATTTAAAATAATTTTTATTTTTCCCATTACTTTTGAATTTGGTAAATAAATACACAAACTTACGAATTTTTTTTTCTCCATCGACACCTTCTTCGATCAAGTTTAAATTGATGTATAATATAAAGTCTTATTTTTATATACATGTTAATATAAGACAAAAACAAAAATGTTATATTCTGAATCAGTTTAAACTTGATCGAAGAAGATCGTCATGTGAAAAATAAGAAAAAAAATATTAAGTTCATGTATTTATGGTCAAATTGAAAAGTTATGGAAAAAATAAAATAAAATTTTAAATTTATGTATGTATTGGCTAAATTAAAAGTCAAAAAAAAAATAAATCAAATTTGATAATTTTTTTTGAATTTTAAGACATATAAGATCATTATCCTACGCAATGCTCTTCCACAACAAAACGGAATTACTGTAATGCAAAGCTCATCCAACGCTATATATTTCATTTAATTCAACCTTGTCACTAGTATTTAAACGATAGTTGTTTTGTTTTTATGGAAAACTAATCAAAGCTAGAGTATATAAAATTTGTTAGTTTGAGTTATTGTTCTAATAATTTATTTTATTTATAAAATACTATATTCTTATAGAATTTATTTTTTATATTATAAAATAGTGGATTCTTACCAAATTAGTTTTTAGCTAAAATATCCCTTTAGTGTATCTTAGGGTAATGCAATTTTTTTAATTATAAAACTATAAATTAATACAGAGCCGTGTGTTAAAATGGTAAGATTATATGCTAGTGGGACCGACCAAAATACAAAAAGTTAAAATTATTTTGGGACGAGAGTAATATTTATTTTCATTCATCATATCACTTATGCAGTGGTTATTATATTAATAGTTTATTAGAGAATTATAAGTGTCGAAGATTATGATACAAACCTCAATTTCTCAACACCAAAAAAAGTAAGTACTGCCACTAAACATGATACACTTTTATTATTGGTACTTTCCACTAAATTTAGCACATTTCAAAAAAAGTAAAAATTATCTCTTCAAAAAAATGTGGACACTACCACTTTTATACTTTTTACATTACTTTATACACTCTCCTTAATAACCGTACCAGAAAAAAAGTGTTAAGCTTATGGGACGGGGGAAGTATTATATTCCCTTCCTCCCAATTAAGATGAATAGTATTCTTTTTTGGGTCGTGTAAATGAGATAAATCATTTTCTAAAAAAAATCATTATTATATTAAATAATATATATATATATATATATTTATAGCACTACTTTATACTACATCTGTCCCACTTCATTAATCTCAATTTATATTAAATTGGGTGTATTGAAATAATCAAATGAAACTAGTGAAATAGGAGGGGGGAGTATTATTTTTCAAAGTATAGGCTTCCTAATTATTGTTTCTACAAAAAAGATCCCATATTAATAGGAAGGGAGAGAGAAACTATAAGATAAACAAGTATTAGTACAAAATGAAATAATTCAGAAGACAATGGATTAGAACTATTGGACATGTCACGTCTTATGTTATTGTCTACTTTTTTAACTTTTATATTTTTTACTTCATTCTCTTTGTTTTCTCTTTTGTGTATTACGGATTGATAAAATTTCCATAGAAGTGGACCTACCCCGTTGGACACCATTAATTAAAAAGGCAAAAGAAATCAAAAGTGTGTGTGCAAAAGCAAAGCCTTGAATAATGGAGAGAAAAGATTGATGTGATGAAAGGAATTTCATCTATAAATTAACTACTCAAATGAATTAATTCATAATACCTCTCTATAATCATCTGCTTTTGTTTTTGTTTTTGGCTACTTATAACTTAAGCTTCACCTCAGCTTATGCATATGCATATGCATGGCTGTCTACCATCTTTCATTATTCAATTATAAATCAAAATCCCCACCACACATGCATGCTAGACTTTTCTTTAGGCTCCACTTCATCAAATCAATCTTGTATAATAGCATACTAACGTGCACTCTTAAAATTGGAGCTCCAATTGAATTTTCTAATTTTCAAACTTTTGATAAGATTAATCACATTTGGAGAATTTTGTAAAACCATCTGGAGTGAGAAGTTTTTAGTTGTGGGATCTCTTATTTAATTTTTATATTTTGAATTTTGCATTTTTGAAGACATTGTGAAGAAAAAAATAGATTATATATGGGAAAGAAGAGATGAGATGAATATGAAAAATGAAATGTGGAATATGTTGTGAATGAAATGAGGTGTTTACGTATAAAAATAAGTTTAAAAAATATTAAATTACACAAAAAATTAGAAAATTAGAGTGAGAACGCGAGAGTTAAATTTCAGGTTCGCATTTGAGATATTGACTCCGCTCCTCTCCGGTGCAAGACTCACAATTGAGCTTGAGCTCCTAAGCAGGAGTTTCAACCAGCCACGTATAAGAATGAGCCCCACCTTAAAAATATTCATTTAGTACTAATTATGTACAAATTTTAACAAGATCTTTCCCCACTAAAAATTAAGAAAATCAGAGGCAACGATTTTGCCTTTTCTAACTTTGGGGGCTTAGCTCCGCCCTAATTTCAACCCAGATTCAGTCATTATAGATGCTCTAATGTCATATGTCATATATATACATATATATAATTTTGTAAATAAGTTAAAAACCACATTATGTTTTCACTTATCAATTTTGTAAGGCCCATTGTTAAATTTATATAATATATATTATATCATTAATAATTCAAATAATTAGTACTAGCGATATGCAGAAGCTGCTTAGCGGGGATACCTTTTATACTCCCTGTCAATTTTGTTAAAATCATATACTTCATACGTCCCACTAAACATGACATCTTATTTTCCAGCACAATTATTAAAGAGAGTTCGTAAAATAATGTAAGAGTGATAAATGCGGTAAGATCCACACATTTTCTAAATGATAACTTTTATTATTTTTGGAATGTGTCGCTTAGTGGAACGTCCCAATAAGGGAAGCGTGTATAAAAATAATTTTGTAGGATATGTAAAATCGGTGTTCTGATTGGACCACTCGAAATCTCAACCTTAACTTCATTGTACATTCTCAATCACTTATAAATTGTTTTACATCCTTACGATCACTCCATATATCACGTCTCTCTCTCTCTCTCTCTCTCTTTTACACGTTTTGTGCTAAAACTAAAAATAATTATCTTTCCGAATGTGATGAAATCTACAACTTGCTATATTTTTACTTCTCCTTCATACGTGTGGCTAATGATAATGAGACATATTCAAGGACGGATAGGGTACCTATTAATCGTTATAGAGATACTATTCAATAACTTTTATGTATTGTAATATAATTTGGCATGAATTTATTATTATTCTTTATTGAATTTCTAATTACTATTATGTACGTATTACTATAAATACATAATAAAATTATGCAGACATATACATGTTATGGTTTAATGTGTATTTAATAATTTTTACCATAAATACAGAATAAATTTATGAAGTTCCAGACATTCTTATATTTTCCATGTCTTTTATTAATTAATTTATTTATACACTCAGCGTAGTTGAACCATGACCAGAAGGCCTCACTCGTTCGACCATCACTTCTGTTTTGACAATTTTACTTATTGTAATGATTTATTTAACACTTTTTTTCAAACCACAATTTCCTTTGTCTTCTTTTTTGTGGCAACATTTGGGACTTGATATAACAGGCTGGTATGTACATGCTGCCTAATTTTTCCATTAACTAGCTGAATATGTAAACCTCATCAAACCCTCGCCTGCAAAATCCCAATGCAACAAAAAAAGTTAATACTCCTTAGCTCCATCAACAACAGGATTCAACACATTGAAAATCATTTGTATAAATCATACATCATCCACGGAATTTTCAGCATGTTGAATTGGCATTCAGCCAAAAAAAATTTGAATTAACAGGTTAGATTTGAAAAGAAAAAAAAAATGATTATGTTCAGATATGATATTTTTTAATGTTAAGGAACGATTATGAAAAATTGCATACATGGGATTGGGGTATAGAATGAACTTCCTTTTATGTTCACACTCCTTCATACCTTATCTCACAGAAAGCACAGAATAACTAAACAAATGCATGCTCATATCATATCATATACGCGTCAATGCGTGTGAAGAGAGAGAGAGAGAGATACCCAGATTTGCCACAATATGTGGGAGTGTAATTGTATATGAGGTTGTCGAGAACTTCCTGGGAGGATGGTCTGTTCAATGACATTCTGGCCTCCCTGAGATATTATAAAATAGAAGACCATAAACAGCTTGAATTTGTGGATTCAGAAAAATAATGAATAGGATTAAACTATTTGGAGAAGTTATTGTATTTGGGTTTTCATCACAACATTTTCACAAAAACTACATCTTCAAAATCATTACAGTGTCTTCTTGTGAGGGATAGCACTGCAAAACATAATTACCTCACAAGAAAGTTAGCAATCTGTTGAGTGACTTGAACCGCATCTTCAGAGTGTGGGATCCCTGATAATCCCCATTCAAAAGCATTTTTCTGCACCAGATATGTTGAAGATGCATTTCAAATCAAAAAATTTAACAAATATACACCGCAAACTGTCTTTTACTAGCCACAAGGGTGTGCTCCTCGTCCAGAATACTACTCCCTAAGTCCCTCCTATTCATTTTAAAAGTCGTTTTAGATTTCCAACTATTTTCATTTTACTGGTCGTTTTAGCTTTTTAATCCATAAATGAAAGTCCATATCCATTCAACTTCTTCATTCATTAGTCAAATCATATTGATTGCATGATTAATTACTATAAATTAAGTTAAATTTAATTAACATAATTCTTTATTAATATTTGTGCAAAACCTTAAAACAACTAATAACCCTGAATAGGAGGGAGTCGTTGACAAGTTTTCACTGGTAGTAGGTATCATCTTAACAATCATTTATAAATTAATAACCTAAAGTTATAAATGAGATGGAGTGACTTTATGTAAATATAACACATTATGTACAATTTAAATTACAAAACATCCCATTTAAAGATATTCCACCACCAGTTTTAAGTTGTACAGGTTATTCATTCTAAGATGGCCTCAGGAAACTTTAGCCACAATGATAAGTTATAGAAATATTACACAGTCATGCCTAGAAACCAAAATTATGATTTGTTCTGTAGATAATACCTCAGGATGAAATTGCACACCAGTAACTGGATAATGGCGTGCATGAACTGTTGATACATAAACCTAACAAAATTTGATTAAATTGGAACTCATCAGAAATTAAGCTCAAATTTAAAGAAAACACAAGATGGTAAATGAACGGATGGACCACAATGTGGCAATTTATATGTACCTTGTTATCGTCATCCACACTAGTTGCTAAGATTTTGAAGAAGTTACAAAGTTTCTTGTTCTTTTGGAAATTTTCAGGTGATATGCCGAACTGCGTCACAGATGAAAGGAAATGCTTATATAAAAGAAACACTAAAACGATCAATGGATGGATCTATTCATCATATCTGCTTTGCTTAAACTGCAAATTGAAATACGCCATGGTCTCAATCTTTAGAATTATTGGACAGAAATTCAAACAAGTGCTTCATAAAAACGCAATCAACTGATCAGAACCAAGAAATTAACACCTTAAAAATGATCAAGTGTCGCACTAATTCTATACATCATATTCTGTATGAACTATTCATTTCCAGCGACGAAATAACACTCAGCACTAGTGCAAATCTGAGCAGATTAGAAGATTGGGTTAAGAGTCTTAAGACCATAACATTATATTAACTGATATTTTACTGCTTTCAAGCCTCAAATTGAAGATCTTGAACATCGGTATCTTTTTTTTTTATGTTTTACAAGAACAGATTTTTCTTTTTCTTTTTTGTTTGGGTGGGGGGGTCATAGTTCTAGGTTTCTATTTTCATAAATACTAATTTTTGACTCTTTTATTTCCTACTTATTCAACCTGCATCGACATGCGGGGCCTACCTTATGATGTTGCATTACAAGGCATTCTTTACTGAGCTTCTTCAACAAAGTTGGAGGGAACCTGTGAAGGAAATTGGTATATCCTCGATTACTTATGCAGATGTGAGATTGCAAACTATAATACAAACAAAGAGTTTATGAGTCAAGTTTACCATTAAGAGGAGCAATTGGGGCACTTGTCATTTTCAGAAGTTAAATCAGTGTGCAAAGGTTTATGCATGCAGTTTATCAATTACTTGTATTCTGAAAAATCTGAGGACTGAATTCCAGCTTTTGTCGATTGAAATGTAATTCAGATTTCAGCTAATAACTTAAATTTACTAGATATAAAAAGATCCAAATAACCATACTTTTCCATTTGGCATGTGGATTGTATAGTTAACATTTGAACTATTATGCCAAAGTCCCAAAGACAGGCATTATGTATGAGATATTATATACTATATCATATAATTAACATTTGAACTATTATGCCAAAGTCTTATTTACTCAGAAGTCAGAACTACGGCAGAAATTTTTTATTTGCATGAAATAATATTGTAGGTTGGATTACGCATCATTAGATTCCGACATAATCTCAAACCAGAACAAAGCATTTACAGAATAATATAGGAAATAATCATTGTAATAGGGCAAGTTGCAAATTGCTATGATTTCAAGCCGCGTGGAAAAACACAAAGACTGATGCTTTAATAATTTAGGAAAACTCAAACAAGAAACATGCCAGAAAAATCTATCAAGAAATCTTGTGATTTTTTAGTGAGTTAAACTACGGTAGCCAAACTATAATGTACTCAATACTTCTATTAAATTTTACAGATCACCTTCAACTAAAATTTAAACTTCAATCAGATAAACAACATCACGAATAACACTCCTGGAAGTTGAAGCTCTTCTTCTGTCATCAATGCATTTTTAATGCAATGACATACTAGCTTTCTGGATATTTGAGCTCTGACGACAGATAAAGAGTCATGCTTCCTTTATAATGAATACCAAGTTCAGGATTCTGTACCAAAAACACTAAAGGGAGAATTGGCATCTCTGGGATGTAAGAGCATTCTTCTTATATATTCCGGTTTTCAAAGATCATCAGTAATTGCCACAGTATAGTAGGACTTTCATAATAACTGAAAATTTACCTATGAAATACAGTTCCACTAATATCTACGTTCTCCACGAATTGCAATGTAGAAGCTTGATCTACGGCATTAAATCTCTCCAGAATCATGTTGTCCTGTAGTGAAAATTGAAATCTCACATATGTAAACACATGGAAGCTAATTAAACTAGTGCATGGTTGAGAGCACTAGAATGTTAAACTACAAGATATAGTATAGATAAAAAGAAGCACAGCTCAGCTGCATCTCATATAAATAACATAAGACCAATGAGTCTCATAAAGGAGACGCTGAGACAAAGAAAAGCAGGCTGCCATTATTATTTTATTTACCAGGTAACTTCATTATCCTCCCTCGATCAAATAATGTATTGACAATGTAACTATCATTCCAATGTAATTTGAGCACATATATTTTACATTTTCCCTTAATTGTGTGGAAAACACACTTGCCATATAGGGTGACATATTCAATAAATGTTTGACATGCAAGAAATTTTCCAGAAAAATTTACCTTACTCACAATCTTGAGCACCAGTTCATAACCTAAGCAGATAGCAAGCAAAGGGAAATGGTGTCCAGCATCATTCTTTCTCAAGACTTCCTGTGCAACACAGAGGAAGAACAAGTCAATACCAAGGGATGCTAAGTTCTTGCAACTGATATAAAAGACGAATTGAAATGCTCTGTACCTTAAATATTGACTCAACAACCTCCACATAAAGACCTCTTTTGGCCCAGCCTCCCGTGAAGATCACTCCATTAACCAAACTCAGTTTCTGAAGCAAAACAAAGTTAACATTATAACAAACCCATGTACACAAACCCGTGATTAATAAAGCAAGTGAGTAATCTTCATTAGTACTCATAATTTATTGATGCATCATTACGTCAAAAACATAGGTTCTCATTCTCAAGATAAACATCTATCAGTACCAAATAAATTGATCACCTTGTACACATCACATTGGAACACCTTTGAGGACAAAGGTTATCCTCATTCTGGTGGATTCAATACACTTCATCAGAAATGCTGAGAATCACCAATAGACAGCAGACAGAGAGGCTGATTGGATATAAAAATTAAGCTGAATCTTAAGCAACCACGACATGATAATAAAATAAAAATAAATAAGAGACAAACTTTATCTCGAAAAGGAATGCAGAACACATGTGACATCTCTATTTTGTTAGCCTTTTCCACTAGACCATAACTATCTATTATCATCGGAACACCGGTATGGATTAAAAGGCACAAATTAACAAAGCAACTCATATCAGAACATCAAAATCATAAAGTATAAAACTGAAAGAGAGTGATGCTCACTCTAGATAGGACCTCCCAAGGTTCATTGTAGATAAGAGGAATTACTCTAGCGCCAGCAGACTCAACAAACTTCGAATAAGAGGCGGCAATGTACGAAACGTTCGGAGCTTTGTTGAGTCGGCCGGAGGCGCCGTCCCCGGGGTGGCTGAGGATTCCGATGACAGGCCGTAAATTGAGAGCGCGGCCGGCGGAGAATCCTGGAACAGTATCGGAAGTATCCAATTGACTTTTCCGCTGAGGCACGGACTGAGCTACGGCGGAGGCGTTGAGCTCCTTGCAGAGAGGTAGGAGGAGGGGGATACGGCGGTAGTTTAGCATGTCGGACGGAGGGGAAGCGGCGGAGGATGAGGTGGATTCCGGTGAGTCAGTGTCGGAGGTGGACGGCGATGGTGGAGCCATTGGCGGCGGTGGTGGGGAGAGTGGGGGGGTGTTTATAAGGGGAGTGTAAAGGAATTTGAAGAATTTGGGGATTCTGTAATGGCAGCCTAATTTTGTACAATTCACTTTTTTGTATTGGTGGGAAAAGATGATAATCTACACAAAACCAGTCATTTTATAAACTGCCTCTTTTTCTCACGTGGCGTCGTTTTAATTTCTCTTCATTAATTTCAAATTTTAAGTTAGGATATTGATTATTCAGTTATACTTTATTAAACTTAAATTTTAGTAATGATTTATATTTTGTTATCTGATATTCTTTAAATTTTTCATTTTTATACTTCATTTATATATAAATTATAATTTTACTATTTATTTATTCTTATATTTTTAATACACGACATACTGACATAATACTTGTCAGCTTGCTTTGTGTCTATTTGTTGGATCGAGAGCGCCTATTAGAATTGACATACTTCTTCACACATCAATACTTTATTTCTTATCCGGATTTGTTCACATTTGCATTTTGATGCGTCTAGTAGACCACTCATCATAATATTGATTCAAGTCAAACACATTTAACCTTAAAGTTTTTACTATTGAGTCACCTAAAAATATAATGCACCAACGGTAGCACATACAATTTTCGATTGAGGCATGTCGCATTCTTATAAACTTTATATACGATACACGAAGAACACACTCTCCATGAGTGTTGGATTCTGCATCCCAACACTATCTCATTTAAAGAAGGAAAAATATTATCACTTCAAATTTGAACTAATAATATATTTTCATCCTTAGAATATGATGAATTAGGAAAAATGATAGAATTATAATTGAAATAGAATTGATTGATGAAAAATGTGAGATTTATAGGTGATATTACGCTCAACTATCATTTTGATTGAAAGGATAAATTTACATTAGGCATGCATGAATCCGTGCCATGCATGAGAGAAATATAACTATAACTTGTTACGATTGAAATAAATTTGTTTAAATATAAAAGGTATTGGGTTAATATAAAACTTATGCATGAACTGTAGGAATCATGTTTAAAAAATAAATATATATATGTTATATATTTGTTATGGTCAATGTACTTTGACTAAGGTTTAAGTGACGAAGCATTTAATTCTAAGGAAATTAAATGACGTATGATCGATCTACGTTCCGAGTAGATGATCGTAGTATATTTATTTTCTCTAAACCGATTCCCGGTGAGTGAGAAATAAAGGTTTAAAGTTAGTCACTTGAAGCATGGAGTTATATGTTAAGGGGACTAAGAGTGAAGAGAATACCTTGTCCCACATTGGTTATAAAACCAATTTTCATCTTGTATATAAGGAGAGAAGAAACCTTATGGTATGAAGAGTTGGGGGCACACCCTGGCACGCACCGGCACAGTGTGCCGGCCCCATTTGGGGCGCGCCGGGCCTGC
>JAPKLX010000031.1:2710800-2724509 GCA_026898415.1 Leonotis leonurus
AGTGGTATAATTCATCAAACGACGGCTCCTTATTCACCTCAATCTAATGGTGTTGCGGAACGCAAAAATCGAACACTTAAGAAGATGATGAACGCTTTATTGATTAGTTCAGGGTTGCCCCAGAACATGTGGGGGGAAGCTGTCTTAACAGCCAACTATATTTTGAACAAGATTCCACTTAAGGGTAAGGATGTTACTCCTTATGAATTGTGGAAAGGAAGAAAACCCTCATACAAATATTTAAAAGTGTGGGGGTGTTTGGCAAAGGTTGAAGTGCCTCTACCCAAACAAGTTACAATTGGCCCTAAAACGGTTGATTGTATCTTTATTGGGTATGCTCTTAACAGTAGTGCATATCGATTTGTTATTCACAAATCGGAAGTTCCCAACATGGTGGTGGGAACAACTTTTGAATCAAGAAATGCTATATTTTTTGAGCATATATATCCTTGTAAAGATAAGGATATAATTGAAGTCAATTCTAGTAAGAGAATTGAAGAAGAGACCACGTCTTCTAAATCAATAGATGAAAATCTAAAATCGTGCAAGCGACAAAGGTCTAATCTAGAGGATATAGAACCGAGACGAGGTAGTAGAGTTAGGACTCAAAAGACTTTTGGTCCTGACTATGTGTCGTTTCTGTTGGATGATGAGCCAACAACGATTAAAGCAGCTTTCTCTAGGTCCGACGCGGAGCTATGGAGAGAAGCTGTGCAAAGTGAGATTGACTCAATTATGCAAAACCGCACTTGGGTGTTGGTTGATTTACCTGAAGGTTGTAAGCCCTTAGGATGCAAGTGGATCCTTAAAAGAAAGTTTAAAGTCGATGGGTCAATTGACAAATATAAAGCTCGGTTAGTAGTCAAAGGCTTTAAACAAAGAGATGGGTATGATTTTTTCGATACCTACTCACCAGTGACGAGAATTACTTCTATTAGAGTACTTCTCGCGATTGCTGCTTTGCACAATCTCGAGATTCACCAAATGGATGTTAAAACTGCATTCTTGAATGGTGATCTCGAAGAAGAAATATATATGGAGCAACCTGAGGGGTTTGTAGTACCTGGCCAAGAAAGGAAGGTATGCAAATTGGTGAAGTCTCTATATGGATTGAAACAAGCGCCGTTACAATGGCACTTGAAATTTGACAACGTGATGTTGTCAAATGGTTTCAAAATAAATGAGTGTGACAAGTGTGTTTACGTTAAGAACACAAATAACGAGTATGTTATAGTGTGTCTTTATGTAGACGATATGTTAATCATGGGTAGTAATATCCGAGTGATTAAAGATACTAAGTTCATGTTGAAAAGAAATTTTGACATGAAGGATATGGGGGTAGCTGACGTGATTCTTGGAATTAAAATTCTAAGAAGACCAGACGGAATCAGCTTGTCACAATCTCACTATGTTGAGAAAGTGCTAAAACGGTTTAACGCGTACGAAAGTGTACCTGTTAAGACCCCCTTAGAACTCAATGTTCACTTAAGTAAAAACCGAGGTGAGTCGGTTGCACAAGAAGACTATGCAAGGGTGATTGGATGCTTAATGTATCTAACGAACTACACTCGACCTGACATAGCATGTGCCGTGAACAAATTGAGTCGGTACACGAGCAATCCAAGCAAGGAACATTGGAAAGCTCTTGTTAGAGTATTGAGATACCTAAAGTATACTCAATATTATGGGCTAAATTTTGGTAGATACCCCCCGGTACTTGAAGGGTACTGTGATGCGAACTGGATCTCGGACACAAATGATTCGCTTTCTACAAGTGGATATGTGTTCACGATCGGGGGTGGAGCTGTTTCGTGGAGATCCACAAAACAAACATGTATAGCCCGATCCACCATGGAATCTGAATTCATAGCTTTAGATAAAGCTGGTGAAGAAGCCGAGTGGCTGAGAAATTTTCTCGAAGATATTCCATGTTGGTCGAAGCCAGTGCCTCCAGTGATGATTCACTGTGATAGTCAAGCTGCTATCGGGAGGGCAAAGAGTGGCTTGTATAACGGTAAGTCTCGACATATTCGTCGGCGACATAATACCGTAAGACATTTGATCACAACGGGGGTTATCACAGTCGACTATGTAAAGTCGTTGGATAATCTAGCGGATCCGCTAACCAAAGGGTTAAATCGAGATCAAATGTTTAAGTTGCTAGAGGGAATGGGTCTAAAATCCACAACTTAATGAGTTGTCATAGTGGTAACCCAACCATGATGATTGGAGATCCCAAGAACTTGGTTCAATGGGAAAACTAAGCTATGAGAGCTTGTGAGGGAACACTCATTGATATAACTATTCCCTAGAAGAGCACAATTGAGTGTTGAGAACTTGCCAAGTGGTGAGGTTAAGTCTATGACTTTTAATGATTCTTTAGAGATTGAGTAGGGCAAGATACTCGAGAAAGAATCACCTATATAAGTGTGAAGTGAGGGCCGCTTCTAAATAAACATTTATGAATCCAAAGGGGTGTCCAGGGCCCGAAATGGACACAAAACGTGAGAACGGAAAATGTTTGAGGTGTTGAAGGTGTTGACATCATTGTCTCGGTGCACGCCATGGAGGAATAGTTCAAAGCATCGCGCTACTAATCCGCCTGTGTATCCGATGGTGTAAACTAAGGAAGGTTCAAAGCCATAAGCTACCTATCCTAATACTTTGGCACTTCGTGAGGACAAAGCTTGTGTGCATTTGCATTTGGGTTATTTCCACTCATGTGGGGGATTGTAGGAATCATGTTTAAAAAATAAATATATATATGTTATATATTTGTTGTGGTCAATGTACTTTGACTAAGGTTTAAGTGACGAAGCATTTAATTCTAAGGAAATTAAATGACGTATGATCGATCTACGTTCCGAGTAGATGATCGTAGTATATTTATTTTCTCTAAACCGATTCCCGGTGAGTGAGAAATAAAGGTTTAAAGTTAATCACTTGAAGCATGGAGTTATATGTTAAGGGGACTAAGAGTGAAGAGAATACCTTGTCCCACATTGGTTATAAAACCAATTTTCATCTTGTATATAAGGAGAGAAGAAACCTTATGGTATGAAGAGTTGGGGGCACACCCTGGCGCGCACCGGCACAGTGTGCCGGCCCCATCTGGGGCGCGCCGGGCCTGCTGCCCTGGGGCCCATTTTTGCTAGTGATCTGGTCTAGGCCAGATCGATAGTGGCCCAACAGATCATCTGGCCCAGCAGGTTATCTGGACCAGCAGACCAGCAGGTGATCTGGTCCAGCAGATCATTTGGCCCAGCAGATCAGCAGAACGTTCTGGTCCAGCAGAAGGTTCTGGTCCAGCAGAAGGTTCTGGTTCAGCAGAACTTTCTGGTCCAAGTTTCTGGTTCTGGTCCAGCAGAAGGTTCTGGTTCAGCAGAACTTTCTGGTCCAGTTTCTGGTCCAACCTTCTGGTCCAGTTTCTGGTCCAACTTTCTAGTCCAGTTTCTGGTCCAACTTTCTGGTCCAACTTTCTGGTCCAGTTTCTGGTCCAGTGTTCTGGTCCAAGTTTCTGGTCCAGCAGATGGTGTTCTGGTCTGGTGCCCAACGATCTGTCTAGTTTTGTGAGATCGATCTGGTGATCGATCTGTGATGTGATGAATGTGGACATATGTATGTCCAAATTAGGTGGTTTAATTATAATTAATTACCACTAATGTGTGTAACTCCTGTAACGTCCATTGACTTGATTTGAATCAATTGTCATGAATGGAATTTAATTGTAATTAATTCCTATAACTCCTCTTGAGTGGGTGTGACCCATATAGATAGGTGTTTTCTCATTCTTGAGATATACACAACATATCATACACGCATACAACTCTCAAACAAGCATCTTGCTGCATCATCTTCTTCAAGCATCTAGAAAAAGTTTTGTTCTCAACTGTTTTCCAGTTCGCCGGAGCTCATTGATTTGTGGTGCTACTATCAAGGAGACGAAAGCCGTTTTATCTTTGGAGACATCTACGCCTTACCGAGAGCACTACCGGGGCGTAATCTTGTCTTGCGGAAAGAGGATCTTTCCTCGACTCGGCTTCAATATTTTTCCAGATTTTATTCTTGTTTATTTTATTACTTTGTAATAGAATATCAAATTCCAAGCTACTGTAATCTTCATTTTCATTTCCCCAAAATATTATTATTTTTAATTTATTCTCCCATTATTATTCCAACATGAACTATATTTTTCTTAATTTTAAAATGATTTTTAAAATCTTATAAAATAAATTCTAAATTCATCTTTTTACAAAGAAGTAACATTTACATTTTAACGTTGAATCGATAGTCATTCCGATCAATGTTTTAATACTTAAATCGTATCTAAAATATATGGAAGTTAAGGACCCATGATAAAGCATTACTTATATAAAATCAATCTCAAAATTATCCGCAAAAATATTATTTAAAATTTAAAATATAATATCATATGTGTGATTTATATATCACTTACTACTTAATTAAACTCGCCCCACTATCTTTAGCAAAAAAATATTAAAGTATTATTATATTTATTAAAATTAACAATAATTAAAATTGTGTCCCACTTATTATTTGTCAATAATTAAATTAAAATATATAGAAGATAAGGACCTATGATACAACATTACCTATATAAAATCAATCTCAAAATCATTCGTAAATAAATTATTGAAAATATAAAATATAAAATCATATGCGTGATTATATATCACTTACTAATTAATTAAACATGCCCCACTATCTTTATCCAAAAATATTAAAGTATTATTAAATTATCAATAATTAGTATTGTTTCACACTCATTATTTTTAAATAATATATTAATATATAAAAATAGGTTGTCACTATAATTTAAAAATACAATTTATATATAATTTTTTATTCAATTTGTTTGTATATATATTTTTTCTTTCAAAATCTGTTAATTTGGTTTGTGCAAATGTATGCAATATACACATTAGGTTAAAGATTTTGATAATAATTTTAATTTGATATATAATATGGAAGTATATTATGAAAAATTATACTCATTTTAAAAAATTTAGTATATACACATTTATTATACATATAGTAACTTATATAAAATTTTATACGTGTGTCCTAATAAGAAATACTCCCACTGTTCCAAATCAAATGTCCAGTATACCATATTGGGATGTCCGAATTCCATTGTCCAATTTTCAATTTGATCTCACTTATGAATAAAATAATAATAAAGAGAAAGTGGGTAGATATGTGATAATTGATGTTTTATTGGTATGCGGTCCGAAAAGAAACTAGACAACTAAGATGAAACAGAGGGAGTACTTTTTAGTACACGAAATTATTACTTATTGTATCATTGTGATATCTACAAAATTGTCAAATTGGTAAGTGATCCGCATGCTACACACAACTCAATTATCAAAAATAAATCAAATGTTAGTCAAACTACACACAATGTACAATTTGTTGTAATATTGGTTTGATTCCACCATTGATTGAGCAAAGTAAACGAACGAAGAATAGAATGAAGAACAAAGAAGAAAACTGCAGGAGATGAGAAGCGGTGGAGATAAAAGAAAACTGTAGGGTTAATAAAAACCTAGAATATATTCTCATACATATAGATCAGTTTACAAAGGGTAAGTGTAATTAATAAATACATAAATACAATAAAGTAATGTCCACAAAAATAATACTCCCTCTAGCCCACTTTAATTGACACGTTTTATTATTATAATACACTCATATGAATATAAAACGTGTCAAGTAAATGGGCCGGAGGGAGTAATATTTATAACACAATTTATTTTTAATTAAACAACGTTTTTAATATAGATCGGGACATATTGAGTAATAATTTCGTGAATATTGACATTCTTATTCATTTTAATTTACCCACCAAATATACACACATTTTCATTTTTCATTGTTGGTAAATATTTGATTTTAAGACGGACTCAATTGAATAAAAAATGACCTCAAGCATAATGAGCTCGAACAACTTGGTACAACCAGATTATTTGACATTAACAATTATATTTTAGACATGTATGTACAGTAAAAGAGATAATTACATTGTTGTATTATAACTATATAATTTAATGCAATTTAATTAGTATTAAATCCGTTATTATTATTCAAATTAAGTAATAATTCATCCATATACCAATGGTGCACTTTTATTATCCGTTTGACCTCCAATCAATAATTTGTTGTTTTTGTTTTTGAACATGTTCACACAAAACACTTAAACATTATATATTATGCTTGAGATTTTATTCTCGACTAAAAACATATTTTATGGAGTATATTTTTAAATTTGTATCGATTTTCTTACCATACACTTTTAATAAATGTAATAAATATTAGTTCTCTATTAATTATTCGTGCATCACACGGGACTACATCCTAGTTCTCAATAAAAATTATAGTTATTTGTTTTATTTTTTCGTATTTTATGTGCATTCACAACTTTGAACTTATTTGATCTTTGTGTTGTTTTAGCATTTGACTTAAAGTGTTCTTCATAAGTAAAAGAAAAAAATACTCATTTAAAAATAAAAGATAAAAAAGAACAATGAAAAAATTCATCATGGTATATCATAGTATTTCATTTCAAAAATAATTTAAATTATATAAACAAATAAAGAAATTTCTTAAGTTTTTAAGTAAATAATGTGAACATTTTTTATATTTTATTTTAAGTAAATATATTTATCATAATTTACCGTTAATTGATGGAGTAGTTTGTATCTAAATTTGAATTTCGGATTCCTTGATTATCATAGATTGAAAGTCACAAGCTAATTTGTCGGTAATTTTAATCTGTATATAGATAATAGATATAGTCCAAAAGTGAATAGGCCAAGTTATTATTTATGTGAGAGACAGCTGCAAAGATTATCAGATGTGAACTTATAACAAAATATGCCTAATTCTTAGTGCTTAGCATCTTTTTGGTTGTGTCCAGCGAACTCCTTTCACAAATAATTAGATGTGATATGCACAAGAATGTTAAATTGAATGAATGAAGTTTGTCTTTCCACTTTAATAAATCAATTTTGTGTAGGACATATTTTTTTAATATGATTTATAATCGAGAAATAAAAACATCATATTATATATATTAAAATCAAATTTGTACAATGAAAATAAAATTGAACAAAGAAAATTATAGTTTATTTAATATTTATTTATCAAGTCATGCAACAGGGACCTGTAACATCCATATAGCCACGGGAATATTTGATATTTGGTCGGTTTATATTCGGGTTTAGTTCAATTGTAACTTTTACGAACCAAATTATTTACGGCTCGAACCGATTATCGTAAAATAATTTGGTTTAAACCAAATTCGACCGAACTTTATTATATATTATAATAAATAAGTATAAAAATATAATATTTAATTAATATTTTAAGCAAACTCTTATTTATAGATTAATTTCTCCAATGTTGTTTACAAAAATTATACTCACTTCGTCCCGCTAAAAGTGACTTGTTCTTCTTTTTGGTTTGTTGCACTAATATTGAATTGTTTCTCAAAATGACAAAAGGTTATTCTTTAAAATGTGTGGACTCTGGACACTATTACTTTTTAACTTTTACACTTCTTATTTTACGTGTAAAAAAGAAACAAGTCACTAATAACAGTATGAATGGAGTAATATTTAATTAATTTCTCAAAATTACAATATATTTATTATGAAAAAAATTATATATTAAGCTTTTTGATAACCGAAAACCGAAGTTTAAACTTCAGTTTGAGTAGGATTAATTTTGATTTCAATAAAATTGGATTTATTTGGTTTTAACCATTGCTCACCCCTACATCCATACTACCTGAAAAGTAGAACTACACACGGACTAAAACTGAAATCTCAAGGAACAAAAGCTAAACCAAGATGAATCTACATACAAGTAAATTAAGTAGTTTAAAAAGTAAATGAAGATGGAGTCCACACTTTTTAAATAATTAAATTCTGTTATTTTTAGAACAATGCGTTTATAGTAGGACGATCCAAAAAGTCAGAACAGCCACTAATAATAACGGTATAGAAGGAATAATAAAATAATTATCCCCATTAGCTAATTAACAAATGCAATTTGTTGGATTTCTCAAGTTAAAATAATTACTACAATCTTTTATGCATTAGGAATGAAATTGTAAGTATACATGTTTGGATTAGCCTACCACTCTTACCTCGGTCGCTCATAGCAGTTTACTCAATTCTGAAGTTTTACAAAAATTAGGAAATGGTTCTAGTTTTTAATTTTATTTGGGACAAGAACAAGGCAGAAATGGAAGAGAATGGTATTTAGTTATTTACAGCAAATGAAGATAAAATATGGTACCATTTTGGTGGTGCTGAAAGCAGCAGCATCTCTTTCAGCACCAAACATCATACAATCATAGAAACGAGCAGTCAGATAAGAACTAACCGAAAATGTAGACTTCGTCGAACCCCGTGCTGCAAACATCAAAACATCAGAGTGTGAAAGAGAGAACAGAGAGCATAGAGCAGAGTGTGATAGAGACTTACCCAGCCTTTCCACAATATGTCGGACTGTAATTATAGATGAGGTTGTCGAGCACTTCCTGGGAAGATGTTCTATGCGTAGACAATCTTGCCTCCCTGAGAAATTTCATAATGAAAACAGAAAATAAACAACACTTAAAGCATAGCAGCAATTGAAATACACATAAACTGGATTGAACTAATTAGAATAGTCTTGAGTACTTGGTCACCTAACATATTCAAAAGCAGCTTCTTAAAAGATAGCTGGTCTGAATCGTCCTCGGAAGATGCAAAAATTTACAAATACAGCATGCACGTGCTTACAGGCACAAACAGATAATACTATATGACTGAAGAGTGTTAGCACCAAATTTGGCTAGGATATTACCTTACAAAAAAATTGGCTACATTTTGTGTGACTTGAATTGCATCTTCTGAGTGTGGAATACTCGATGAGGCCCACTCAAATGCATTTTTCTGCAGGAGGATTTCAAATGTGTAAAGTTTGCATTTTAAATTAAAAATCTTACCTGACTGTAACATGTCTGAGTTTCTATACGATTGGTTTAAAACCATTAGAATTATGCTTTATCTCGAATGAAGTGAGAAGAGTATTACAACAGCAGACAAAAATTATATCCTGCCAAGGGTTTTCAACTATGAGTGGTAGATTAGGCTGAAGATCCATATTGTTTGAGTATTTAAAAAGGTTAGATGATTAAACAAGCTCCCAATTAATTAACCATCAAAGTAATGCAGTAGATTAAGCTATGTCTTTATCTATGTTATCACCAAAGTAAAGAAGGCCAATATTGAGATTATATTGCATAGGTGAAGGGCCCTAATGCTGTGATTTAGGATGTCATAAATTGATATCTGCTATTTTAATATTCTAAAGCCCTCCCTACCCTCCAAAAAACGAGCAAAGAGGCGCACACCAGATATATCTTTCAGAAAATATTATGTGATATGCATAAATCATTCTAGAAACAGAGCGACCATTGAGATTACACGAGTCCAGGTCCATGATAGGAAATGCTTAAATGGTTTGAAAAGATATTCCACCACCAGCTGAAACAAGCAAGATTTTTTTTTTCACATGGCCTGTTTTACTTTTTGTCCACTTGGTCCAAAATTATGAGTCAAAAAGCCACGATGGAAAAGTTCAAGCATACTTGAAAACACACGGACAACGATTAGTAGATCATATGATTTTCAGCTCCAGGAAAGTGCAAGATGGAATTACCGACTTCTATGATAGCTCCCAATAAACTAATCTTGGGATGCGGGAACAGTTAATATGACCTATCGGTAGCTAACATATCAAATACTAGCAAATATCTTACTGACTTATGTCAAGTATACAGAAAATCACATCTACATAAGATACCTCAGGGTGCCACTGAACAGCTGTTACCGGATATCTGTATGCTTGGGCAGTTGAAACATAGACCTGATAATAATTCGAAGCCGACCAATAATATGTGGTCGTGTCAAGGGACATACTATGAATAATTGTGAAAATAACACGGGTTTGGAGCTAAGGTAAATAGACAACAAGATGGGTTTCTGAGATACCTTGTCATCACTATCTGCAGTAGTTGTTAAGATCTCAAAGAAGCTAGAAAGACTCTCAGTCTTCTGCAATTTTTGAGGTGATATTCCATACTGTTTCAGGACAGAATGAAATGGTTATATAAAGAAGAGATACAATAGGAATGGTTTAATGTTAATATTGCACGGATGTTACAATAGGAATGGTTTAATGTTAATATTGCACGGATGTGTCTCCGGAACTGAAATACCACAAATTAAACTAGTTGCATATCAAAAGGCAATCAATCAACTCAAACTACTAGTTTATCTGAAATTTAAAACCTACATTCCATTGACCAATCATACTGAATGCTTTCAAGGCAAACTGCTTGAGACTAGTTGAGAGACATAAGAATGCAGATAAGGAAGTTGCAGTCGTTCAACATTTTAAATACAAACACATATACCTAGCATTTTTCTTCTACCGTGTTTCTTGCTTTTCTTATTGTAAAGTTTGGTGAGGACAGTAAATAAAACTTCCATGCACTAGTGCTTCAGAGAACATCTTACAATATAGACATCCTGGAACACATATATAAGAACAGAGAGTATTAAGTACTAACCTTATGATTTTGCATCACAAGGCATTCTTTACTCAGCTTCTTCAGCAAAACTGGAGGAAATCTATGAAAGATATGAACACATCCTTGATTAATGATGCAGATATGTCATATCAAAATATCAAAAAGGTGAAAATTCAAATTTTGACATTAGCTTTAGTTATACCTTTGAAACACAGTTCCATTAATATCTATGTTTTCCATGAATTGCAGCGTTGAAGCTTGATCTGATGCACTAAATCTCTCTAGGATGTTGTTGTCCTGCACCAATTTGGAAATGTTAGGTAGAAGCTAATTTGACTTTTCCAGCTTTCATGTGAAACCACACCTTATACTCCTCATTAACTAAAGACTTCACTGTAACTAACATCCACACTCACTCACTGGAAACTGCAGTACAAAGGAATGAAGACAATGATGGAATATAAGTTTGCAATTTGCACAAAAAAAGAAGAAGAAAGTAAGAAGAATTGAAGAAAGAGGAGGAAAGTTTTTCAAAGTATTCATGCTTAGTCCATCTCCTCTTTTCCCTCTCAGAGAGCATCATAAAAGTTGGGAGCATTACCTTACTCACTATCATGGTTACGAGTTCAAAACCTAAGCAGATGGCGAGCAAAGGGAAACGATCTCCAGCATCATTCTTCCTGAGGATATCCTGCAGAAACATATACATAGAGATATAATAGATATACACCATTTCTCTCCTGCATCTTGTTTTCCCTGATCAATTCCATCACCAGGTGGATCTTAACAAATTAGACAAACCCCATTCGTACATGTGTGTGTGTGGAGCAAAAAGTTCAACTGTTTTTGCAAATGCATATTGCTAATAAATCTAAGCATTTCTTTAATTGCTAAAAATAAAAAATTATAAAGATGGCTGACCTTTTTTCTCTTTTTGGAAGGAGAATTACTTCAAAATCATGTGAAAACAACATAAGCTATAATTATCATATGCTAAGGCAACTAACTATCAAATAAAGGACGACTTCATAGGAATAATTATAAAGGGGGGAACATCTCGATTCTAATTCAGCAAGAAACATGGAGATCATTAGGTACCTTAAATATTGCTGTAACGACCTCAAAGTAGAGACCAGTTTTGGATGACCCTCCTGTGAATATCACTCCATTAACCAAACTGAGTTTCTGAAATAAAATTACATGGTTAAATTAAAATTGTGTTCGTTCAGAGATACATGATTCGACGATTTCCTTTAGAAAACAATTGAACTTGATGAGAAGCATAAGCAAACGATGCATTGACATATCATCCTTGAAATTGTACCGAACGAAGAAAAAATTAATCAACAGTAAAATACTGCCATCACCCACCTGCATTATAAGTAGAGGTGTGATCGAACTGAATTAAACAGAATACTGTCATACTCGAGTTCAGCTCGTTTGAAAATTTGAATGACTCGAGTTTGGCTCAAGCTTGGTTCAAGTTTTGAAAACCAAGCTCGAGTTCGATTTGTTTATTATTTGGTTTAATAGTGAATTCGAACTTGAGCTCAAACTCGGCTCGAGTTCGTTAAATATTCGAGTTTGAGCTTGTTAAAAAGTTTGTTTATTAAATTATTTGAGTTGATATATATTTTGATATTAATTTGACAAGTTAGTGAACGAGTTCGTATATAAAGTTCGTCAGCTATTCGAAGTTTTGCTCGTTTTTAAAGTTCGTGAGCAAACTCGTTAACAAAGTTCGCTAACTAGTAACTATTGAAAGCTTCACTGATTAAAATTATATTCGAACGAATTCGCGAACCTTTCGAATTGAATACAATTAGGCTCGGGTTCAGCTCAAAAAATAATTCGAGCTCGGTTCGTTTAGTGAACTAACAAATTTTCAACGAGGTTTTATAGTCCGAAATAGTTCACGAATGGTTTGGTTCGCTTGCACACCTAATTATAAGGGGAACACCTCTGAGGAATATTTATCCTCTTCCTGTCAAAGTCTAGGGAATTCAAAATACCAAAGATGCAGTGACCAGACATTGCTGAGAATCACAAGGTGTATAAGGTAGAAGGGCTAAAATAAAACTAAGAAGAAACTCACATATATTAACATTACAATTTTACATCTCTATAATTCCCATGAGCTGAGCCACTAACAACCACACTAATAAATCGTCAAAAATATATACTCCGTCTATACACACACATATATATACATATAAATAACATACAAAATATAGCACCAAAATCAGCATATCTGAAACTTCAAATATTAAAAATTGAAAAAGATAAAGATGATGATTACTTTGTAGAGAACCTCCAGAGGTTCATTGTATATAAGGGGAATGACTCTGGCGCCACCAGATTCAGCGAATTTCACATAAGAAGCAGCGATGTAAGACGCATTTGTGGCACTGCTGAGGCGACCGGAGGCGCCATCGCCGGGGTGGCTGACAATTCCGATGACTGGTCGGAAATTGAGATCGGGGTCCGCGGCGGGGCACCGCGGGGCAGCAAGGACGGAATGGGAATGAGTGGGCAAGAGCAGCAGCGAATCAGTGGACTGAGCGTTGACGGAGGCGCTAAGCTCCTTGGAGAGGGCTAGGAGGAGAGAAATACAGATGATATAGAGCATATCGAAGAAGGAGAGGCGGAGATGAAGTAGTCCGGCGATTAGCTGCGGAGGAGGAGGTGGCGGTAGTGAATTAGTGATGATTAGCAAACGTTGATTACAAATTTACAACAGAAAAGCAGATAAGAAATTCAAAAGATATTTATTTGGTTTGTGTCGTGTACACTACACACAACGGCAAATACGTATATTTTCTCCCTTATTCTTTTGTGTTAATGTGGGAAAATACCCATTTTGAAAAAGTATATGTTCAAAATACCCAAAACATCAAGTTACATGTTAAAAATATCCATTTCAATTTTTTAACATATAAAAGTACATAGAATTCAACACCCTCTTACACCTCTTACACATTCTTACACACTTTATTGGGTACAATAATTGAGAAATAATTCTTCCTATATTATATCTAGGGTGAAAAATAATATAATATAGTTATTAAATCATGTTTTATTCTTCTTCCTACGTTTTAAC
>JAPKLX010000031.1:2724909-2767086 GCA_026898415.1 Leonotis leonurus
CTATATACCATTTAAAGTATGTATATGGATGGACCGCTGGTAATATATGCATGGACCGCCCACGTGTACGTGGCACGTACGACGGGCGGTCCATGCATATATTACCAGCGGTCCATCCATATACATGCTTTACATGATGTTTTTTATGGTTCTACCGTTTCATAATGTTTTTTTGGGTAATTTTAAGATACATATGACATGTTTATGATTTTTATGCTTGTATTAATTGCATGTTTACATAATTTATCATGAAATTTTTGTTTTTGTATTGAAAAACACATCCATGAAACATAAATGCATGGACCGCCCGAATAAGTGGCATGGACCGCCCACGTGTACACGTGGGCGGTCCATGCATATATTACCAGCGGTCCATGCAATTTAATTCTTATATGATATATGTGATTGCATATCTATAGTTAAAACGTGAAAAAAATATATTATGTAGTAATTATAGCTTATTGCCGATGGATTTATGCCTAATTTGTAATTTTAATTTGCAGCTGATGGATTGTCAAATTGTAAACGTCAAATTTGGAGGTTATTGGGTCGATTGTAATTATGTGAGTGCACGAGAGCAGATTGCACCGCTCCCGAGAAATGGAATTTCGTTATACAATCTTAGAATTTGTATTAACAACATGTTGATGTCGTCGGGGACAGACTACGAAATGTTTTACTTGTCGGCATCTCGAAGTGGGCGAATGATAAAATATCATCTGATAAGTGATGCAGAATTGGTTGGTTTATGCATGAGCGTCGCAAGTCTCACGGTATATGTTAGTTACATCAACCAATCTTCGTTCGATATGGGTGGACCATCGCAAAGCTCAAACATGAATGATGAACTAGAAAATATTAGAAGGTTTGCAGCTTCGTCGGATTGGTTCGATGAGTTATACCCTGCAGACATGAACCTGGGTTCGACGAGCAGAGCCAATGAAATTCCAGACTTGAATGAGGCATATGGATATGGACAGGGACAGGGTCAGGGCGATTATCAGTATCAGGGCGATTATCAGTATCAGGGTGATGATCAGTATCAGGGTGGTGAAGAGCAGTATCAGGGTCCGGGACATGAAGAGGAAGAGGGATAGGAACAAGGACAGGGACAAGAAAATGCTGATTTTTATGTTGATGAAGAGGATGATGACGACGATGATTATGTTCCATCATCCGAGAGCTCTGAATCTGAGGAAGAAGCTGAATTGACTTTTAACAGATCTATTTTTGCTGAATTTGCTGCATGGATCCACGAGGAAGGAGATATGCGGCATTTACTAGAACTTATGTATCCTAGTGCGGGTGATAATGATGACATACGGGTCCCAGAAGCATACTTAACCAATTGGTTAGTTCCAATGGTACCTCCTGATGCTACAGCTTCAGATGTTTTTTGTGAAGAAAATCCGTTACTAGAAGAGTTGGCTGTAGGATCTATTTTTGATGACAAGGAGCAGCTTAGTCTTATAGGTGGTTTGTGGAATCTTGAACATAAAGCAGAATATCGAGTGACCAGATCAGACACAACTCGAGTGTATTGGAAATGCAAGTTAAGCAGCAATTGCTCATTCAAGCTGCGTGCTATGTCTCATGGAGGGCCGTGGCTTGTAATAAAGTTCTGTGGAGAGCACACGTGCGGGGATGGTATCACAAACATCGGACCGAGGAATGTCCACTCAAAGGTGATCGGTGCGTATTTCGCAAAGAAAATGAGAAACACAAATGAAATCATAAAGCCCAAAGTTATTCAGAACGAGTTGATGACTATGTTTGGTATGCAAGTGTCCTACGACGTGGCGCTAAGAGGTAGAAACCATGCTGTTGAGATGATATATGGTAAATATCATGAATCATACCAACTACTGTCTGGTTATTTACATATGTTAGAGGTGACAAATCCTGGCACGATCGCAGAAATTGACATTGGTGCGGACAACAGGTTTCGTCATGTATTTGTGGCCCTTGGTGCTTGTAGATCAGCATTTGCCTTGTGCATGAGGCCGGTAATAGTAGTCGACGGCACTCACTTGAAGGGAAAGAATAATGGCATAATGTTTGTTGCAATTACAAAGGATGCAAATGAGCAGGTGTATCCGTTGGCGTATGGAATCGGCCCAATTGAGAATCATGAGTCTTGGGTATGGTTCATGACACGACTAAGAAGAGCATATGGGAGCACGACTCAAACATTGATTGTTTCTGATCAACATCTGTCAATTGAGCATGCAGTGAGTGTTGTATTTCCGGAAGCAACGCATGCCCTTTGTTACTACCATCTGAGTAACAATTTGAAGAGATTTGGTAAAACTACGCTGGGGTTGTTTCAGAAGGCTGCATACACATATAAGCAGGCGGAATTTCAGAAAAGAATGAACATGATTCAAGTTGGCAAGGCGCAGGCCTATGATCACTTGATGAACATTGGACCTGCTAAGTGGGCTCGGTCGATGTGTCCTGTTCGAAGGTATAGCTTCTTAACGTCGAATACAGCTGAGAGCTTTAATCGTACACTCTTATGGGCTCGTCGTCTACCTATTTGTGCATGTATGGAGGCAGTGAGACTGATTTGTGAAGAATGGTTTAGCAAACGACTTATGGCTGCCAACAGGGAAAGACATCCACTTCCAGAAGAGGTCAGACGTAAAATGATGGTCCAAATCGAGAGATCTCACACATACAGATCAGCTGCAGTAGGTGATGATCGATACCGAATTGAAACCAACAATCGATCATTTTTGGTAGACCTTGGAGCGTGGACATGTGAATGCATGGAATTTCAGTACGACGGGATCCCGTGTTCTCATGCTATCGCGGCAATTACGTACGTACTTCTGCATTACGTCTGTGAGAATGAATTTTGATTATGTCTTTGAGAATGTATTATAATATTATTGTATGTGCAGGAAATCTGGAAGAAGTGCAATTGATTTTGTTGCACACTACTACAAAACGTCATCGGTTGTAGATGCGTATAAAGGTGTTATTTCTCGAATTTCTCCTAAACAAAATTGGAATTTGCCGGATAATATTTCAACCATTGAGGTTTTGCCAAACAAAGCAATAAGAATGCCTGGTAGACCGAGGATGAGTAGACGTAGATCAGGGGGGGAAACATCTGGGAGACGTAGGAGAGGAAGCCGACGATGTCCTCATTGCGATATGACAGGACATACGGGTCCCAATTGTCCTCAATTCGATAATGATTTGTAAAGAAAGACTTATTTTATGTTTTGCAGACTAATATGTTATGTAATTTGTTGGGAAGACTTATTTGATATTTCGAAGTCTGATTTGTTGTGTGATTTTATGATTACTGTGATTCTTTCAATTAATTCAAGTAATTTATGAGCGTAATTTTTTAGAAACATTAACTACATCGAATGAAAACTATGTGAAATTTTATAAGTTTATAATGATTTGATAAGTTCATAATGATTTGTGGATGTCAATTTAACGACTAATAGAGACAGCCCGACTGGCCATGCTAGCCCATATAAGTTCTCGCATTGGAATTGGACTGCGTTCGAAACCTAGCACCCCTAATTTTTTGAAAAAGTGATGTTTACAATATTTAAGGTTATATTGATTTGTGGATGTGATTTATATGACTAATAGAGACAGTCCGACTGGCTATGCTAGCCCATATAAGTTCTTCAGAAGCAAAGGACGCGGGTTCAAACCCCAGCGCCCCCAATTTTTTTAAATAAGTGATTTTTACAATATTTAAGGTTATATTGATTTGTGGATGTGATTTATACGACTAATAGAGACAGCCCGACTTGCTATGCTAACCCATATAAGTTCTCCCATAAGCAAAGGTCGCGGGTTCAAAACCCAGCACCCCCTTTTTTATAAATTTTTTGTTTAAGTGACTAATATTGTCTAAATATATAATTGTAGATGTTTATGTTTTAATTATGTTTTAGGTATTCCAACACCTTAAATTTTTAAATTGCTAATAAATATTCATGTACCTATTTATGTTTTTCAAACTTATAAAAATATGCAAAGCAACACAATATGTATCAAACTTATAATAATCAAGTAAGAAACAAGACAATACGGTTTAGGAATAAAATTTAGTTACAAAGCGAGAAAATTCTTTGAGCCACTATTTTACGATACGCCTTCACATGTTTGTTTCCCCAAATCACAGATGGACTCCCACTGATATATCGCTCAATGGTCATGCATACAAAAGGACCACAACTATGACTGTCCTTTTGCCTGAATTGCTCTGAATCCGGAGGAGACTTCCACCTAAATGTTCCACCAGTATCAGAGGCACCTATCTCCTGATGTTCATAATAGAACGAGTGTGCCAACACTAAGGGCAAAAGAAAGTGTAAAGGTGCCAATGATGTCACTCTCAATTTCCTCCCTTCCTTGTCTAATTTGTACCATAATGAGTCGAACAAAGCCATATGCCGATTGTACATATCACAAATAACGACCACATAATGCTGGTTGACGATACAGGGAAATATAACCTACAAGTGCAACAATATAATTCAATATAATGCACATAATTGCATATAATTCAATATAATTTAAATATAATGCACATAATTCAATATAATGCACATAATTCAATATAATTTAAATATAATGCACATAATTGCATATAATTCAATATAATTCACATAAAAAACATACCGTTGTAGCCTTAAACCAAGGTAACATTGTCGATCCCATTCCACGTGCGTGAATAATGTCACGCAAAGAGTCGTGAGGCTTATAGTTCTGTTGCATGTACGCCAGTCTCGCCTCCATTCCTGGCAACTGCAGTGCCTCGGCACTCGCCATACCCGCATTCCAATCCGACTCGAGCCGATGCTTAAACACATGATTGAAAATACAATTACACTTATTTCACATGTACATAAATTATTCATGCGTAATAAAAAAAAAGATTATAAATACTTACAAAGAAATCACATCTGCAGATAACAGTGCGTCCTCCGGTGTGCGAAGGGAGAACGTTATCACTATTCATCAGCCTGTACTGTAGACTCATCATGTACAAGTCTATGGTCTGCAAAAAACAATCTTAATTTAGCTACATTAAATAAATTTTAACTAAAATCATATTTGATATTTAAAACAATTACCTTAGTGAAAAAATCAGCCTGCATATCAAGCATCAGCTTGAAGTCATTAACTCTGAGTTGGAAACCGGTCTCAGAAACTGTAGTATAGTCGCCTAATGGTTTCTTCATAAATGCATTGTACCTCGCCAATATTTCTTCCCTGATGGTATCTGGTGCATCCCTCGGTACATATGCATCTCGTGGCTCTGGACTAAACGGAGCATCAAACTCTGCCGATTCATGCTCATCTTGTACCACATGGCCTGGTTGCGGGTCAAATGGCCATGGCATCTACCAAAAAAAATTAAACAAGTATTAGTTTTATTTTAAAACAATAAGATTGTAATTATTAAATGACAAAATAACTTACAGATGAAGTATCAGCTGAAGAATGACGTGTGGTCACAAATGGCGCCTGAAAACGGGGCATGTCAGACACAGAGTAGCGAGGACCACTGCTAGAAGGCCTAAAATCAGGTACTGCGCCTGGTGGAGGGCCCGAGGCCTGAAAATCAGAAGGCCGAGCTGACTGAGTGGAAGGCCGGGCTGACTGAGGCATAGGGGGGGCCTGCCCACGGGTATGAATGATCGGCTGATAATAGCTCTCCCATCCATTTCTTGATGGTACCCTTCAGATTGTCGTGCGTCTCAGCGATATGAGCCTTCATCTGCTCATGCCTCTCCAGCATACGTGCCTCAGCCTGCGCATACCTCTCTAGCAAACGTGCCTCCGCCTGCTGCTGCCTCTCTATCATGCGTGCCTCAAAAGCAGTCATGACACGCTCTGTCCTGCCACCGCTGCTGCTAGAGGAGGACTCAGGCATCGGTACCCTAGCACGCTTTCCCATATCCCTCCTACGTCGCCGATGATGCTCTGTCTCCTCTTGATGATGCTCTGGCTCGGGTGGAGGATGCTCTGGCTCAGGATGAGCGCCGTGATAAGATGACCCCTCATGATCTGACTCATCTACATGTGCGGGCTCCACGTTCCTCGTAGCCCGCCGACTGCTAATAGGCTGAACTATGGCAGGTGGTACTCTCTGCCTCGGCACACGCTGCTCGGCTGTCATGCCCCCCCGAGTAATTAGATTGCTCAGTGGCATGTACTCCACATCCAGGGGATTCTCACACTCTGTGGAGAGGTAATATGGACGTCTCTCCTCCTCCTCGTCAGGCACCAGATTCGAAATATTGTAACCCTACAAATTTAAGATAAATATTAATACAATCTTATCATAAACTTAACAAATAATTAAATAAGGATTATAAATGAACATAAAACTTACCTCAGTGTCAAAACACTCATACATCTGCTCCACTGTCCCATTGAGATTCTTCCGAAAGTTCCATCTCACACACCGGGGATATGCTGAAGGGATGTCCCGTTGCCTACCAGCAAACGCTTCAAATCCCGGGATGACCTCTAACCCCCACACCATAAGTGCCCAAGCCGGGCCATAGAAATGATATTTTGGATTGTCGGGAATTTTCCTAATATAATTCCTAAGAATTTTATAAGAGTAAGCACCCCAAGGAAAATTGTAGAAGGTGTCTAGGTCCTCAACCAACGACCAGAGCCACGGGAATATGATTTTTTGTGAATCATGGCCAAATACAAAGACGTAGGCCATGATGACAAGGGCAATGCGGAGATGGATCTCTCCATCATCATCATCAATGTTGTTTCGGGAATTTAAAAAACGGGCTAGGAGATCAGCACCGTTCATTTGAATGCCATTGCAGGCGGAGATAAAAAAAGACGATCTAGTCGGATCGTGCGGGTAAGTAGTGTTGAAATTTGAATGACCAAATCTCAATCCAGTGATCAAGGCATGATCCTCCAACGTGTACTCGACATCGTCCCCGCAAATGTGAAACCAAATCCCACCCCTAGTGTGGATTGCCCTACACACTATACTGTGCAAAGTTGGACATGATAGGTTACCCGGACTCCAACTAAAAAAATGACCAAATGGACCACGTTGGAATTTTTGGACAAGTTCGTACCCACCTATTTGCAAGAGTCTAGACCTAATTTCTTCAATAATACCTATCTTATAATATGTATTGGCTTTACACTTCCGATTAATCGAGTTAGGTCTGCGATACCAAGGCTGGGCCGACTCCTTCAACATTCAGTCAATAAATATAATTTCAATCAGTTCATATAACATCAAATTACATTAAAATTAGATCATATTAATCAAAATTCTAATAATTTAATTAAAACAATAATAATTCTCACAATTAATTACGTAAATCACCAAATTAGACGCATATTGTATCTAATTTTCACATAAATCAAACAACAATAATTATATCATGGGAAAACATCATGGACCGCTGGTAAAACCCTGATGGACCGCTGGGTGGGTCCATCAGGCCCGAGCGGTCCACACACATATTACCAGCGGTCCATATGTACGTGCAATCTACATATTTTTCTAAAGCCAAATATCATATATTCAAGTCCTAAACATGCATAATTAGAACAATTCAATTCAATAAATCATAATATAAACTTAAATTACCAAACATCAACAAACATGCATGTAAAATTATGTTTCATAGCACCAAAAATGTAAGAAAAATACATACATGCATAATACATGTGGACCGCTGGTAATTTCTCAAAATACATGGATGGACCGCTCGCCTTACGCACGGGCGGTCTATCCATGAAAGACCAGCGGTCCACGCATAAATGGATTAAGGGCATGATTTTGAACCTGAATGTGCTGTGGGATATCTTCTTCACTGTCTCCCATGGTTCAAGCGTCTCCTACAGCTCCGGCGGTCCAATGATCTTCTCCAACGACGGCAGCGGTCCAAGAGGCAATCCCCGGCAATCTCCAGCAACACTTCGAGCCTTGACGAAGGAGGGCAACGGCGGCGGAGAGTGGTGGCGAGGCGAGAGGTCCAACGAAGGAGGGCAGCGGCGGTCTATGGAGGGGGGGAGGGTTTGGACGGTCTATAGGTTGGGAGGAGGAAGATAGGTACAAAAATAATACAATGAGGGAGGGAGGAACGGTCTATTGACCAAAATTTTTTAAAAAAATATAGTATTAATTTAATTAAAACTATCACTTTCTATAACTAACTTTAAACTTTTTCAGAGAATCTTTCACTTTTTCAGGTGGGTTCGAATTTTGAGACAAAAATGGGTATTTTCTACATGTGATTTGAGAAATTGGGTATTTTCTACATTGGATTTGTCAAAGTGGGTATTTTAATTTTTCACCCTATTCTTTTTGTATTAGTTCTTGTTAAATTAAATTTAAATTATAAAGTTACATTATCAAATATTTGAATACGAGATTTATTATCTCAATACTGAAAATTTATGACGTTCAAAATGTATAGATTCAATGTCACATTCAATAAAGATTTATGATATATGTATAGGATGTACTTAATGTGTACGGGCGTGCCCCACCGACGTATTAGAAATGATACCCTGAGATGGATGTAAAGTTAAACAAATCACTTCTGCCTTCTGAAGACCGCGTTGGTTGTAAGAGGTGATTCAAATATTAACATCTTATTATTAAACTAACATATGTATATAACTTCTTTTTTTCTTAACGAGCTCGGGCCGGACTCTTAAGTACTCAACTAAAGAATTATTAGAACTTCACTTGTAAAAATCTTGTGTACATATTCGAGCTCAAACTTAAACTCAGCATGAAAACTTGTTACTTCAGTAAATTGATCACGTGCAAAAGTTTGTGAACATGTTCACAAATAAAAGCTCAACCAGAACTAAAACATATTCATAAACTTATATGGTAGCATCATAAAGCTTAAAATTGACTAAGTAAATTTGGAACTTGCTTTCAAATTGGAGTTCAACTTGTTTGTTAACTAAGTCGAGTAACTGAATACAAGAATAGGTGAGGAGTAAATTTACACAATGGGTATGAAGGCTTGTTTGATTTGAGATTTTTTGAAGATGCATATAAGGTCAATTTAAATATATTTTGCTGAATACTCAATTCTTTGACCAATTTTTAATTAAAATATTCATTTCTTTAACCATTATTTAGACAAATCAACATACATCTTATTTCTACTTTCGTTAGTGACACACACTTATCTAAACATTTATTTATTTTATTTTTAAAATTATATATTTATAAAATATTGAAATGTAAAAAAATATAAATTACTTTTAAAATTCAAATTTAATAAGAAGTAAATTGTCATATATTTAGGAACTAAAAAATGAAAATTATAAGAGTTAATATAAAAATTCAGAATTTATATAAATAATTAAGTGGCATCCAATGAGAGAGTGCCACGTAGAGAGAACTTGAAGGTCGGCCGAAGAGAAAATGGATTATGGGAGTGTGTGACTTGAATTATTGATTGAAGTTTTTCGAGATAGTAATCGCTATCTATCAAAAATCCCGGTATAAATGAAAGTCCGACTAAGTTCACTGGACTTGCTAATATGAATGACTTTGATTCACACTCTTGAGTGTAGGACCACATGTGGGTGATGTCGGCACATCAAACTCGGAGGAGCGAGAAATTCTATTGTTCCAATTTTTGCCTCTTCTTCTCCCTCTGAATCAAACTTTTCCTTGGCATAATGGTTCAGGTCCTATTAGTATCCATGATACAAGTCGAATCCTAGAGTGAAAAATGATTCGCGAGTCGCCATCATCATTGAGGCGTTGAAGGCCATGCAAATAAATAGGCCCCTTCTCTTTTGGATGAATGTGGTGCTTTAGAAGGCGCTTTCCGATCTGGCTCAAGCACTTTTCAAGTTGAAAGTCATCATTTCATAGTTACGTTATTTATAAATTAATATATTTTATCATTTTGTTGTGACTTTTGTAATAATGTCATCAATATGAATGGTATTAACATTTGTAGAATAACATATTGATTTTCAAGCGTTTAAAAACTTTTTTACTTTTTTTTTCTATAGTTTTTTAAATTTGCTTAATAATACTTCCACCGTCCCGTTAAAGATGTCCTGTATTCCATTTTGGGTTGTCCCATTATTTATGTCTTGTTTCCTTTTTGTGAAATACTCCCTCCGTCCATGAAACAAGTTCCTAATTTGCCATTTTCGTCCGTCCACAAAACATCTTCCTACTTTAAACTTTCCATTTATGGTAATGGATCAACCACACTCTCTACACACAACTCAATTTAATATAATACTTAAGTGGGACCCATATTCCACTCACTACATATCATTATTAAAGTCAAAAACACTACATTAAAACCCGCATCGGATCAAACTAGGAACTTCTTTCATGGATGGAGGGAGTAATAAGGGATTTATAAGTATGATTATTAGTACTAACTAAAACAGTTAAATCTCTAAATTAAACTCATTTAATTTATCTACCCTAAAGCCCAATACACAACTACCCACTACCCAAAAAAATAAAAGCCCACCCACCCTCATAACTCACTTTCTCGAAAATTCTACCCCAACCTTATCCTACCTTCTCTCTCTCACTCCTCCCTCCCCCATTGATTACTTTGAAACCAGTGATGTCCAAAACCCTATCCTATCCAAAGCGGCGCCTTATCTCTCTCCCACTCCACTTCATTTCTACCCTAGCATCTCCCACTCCATCTCTACACCATTGAAACCCTAGCGGCGCCTCATCTCTGCCCTAGCAGCGCCTTATCTCTGCCCTAGCGGCGCCTCATCTCTATGCCATTGAAACCCTACCTCTCCCACTTCCATCTCTGCCCTACCATCTTCTACGATGGATCCTTCTTCTCCGTGACTACTCTCTCTGAAGCTCCTCCTCTCTCCGAAGTGGCTTCTCTCTCCGAAGCTCTTCCTCTTTCCGAAGCAACGCCTTGTTCTCCTAAACGGAAATGTGAAAGGCAAGTAATAGGGGTTGTAATAACCCTATTCCCCGCATATCATCCAGATTCATTCTACTGCCCCTTTACCCCTTGAGATTTGTTTGATGAAATAGTTTCTGATTGTGTTTTTGTGGGTTCTTCATATGCAACTACCCTCGTTGTTGAGGATTGTAATACCCCGCTCTTTTATTAGTTAATATTAAGTAAAGAAAATTTATAATAAGAAAATTTCGAATGATCAATTAGCTAACCGATAATAGTAACTCCTATTCGCGCAATTAAAATTTTAGAACCATAATAAATATTATGATTGTTAATCCTTCAAGTAACATTATTAATTGAGAAATAGATGTTGATTAAACGTTACCAAGTTAACTTGTTGATGATTTCGATTTCTAGATACAACTAAGTTTGCCACGACATTGAGATACCCATTTGATGAGTTAAACAGAAAGTATGCAAAAAAATCTTAGGTTAATACTTAAGTTATTTTAACATAAGGTATTTAATTAGTTAAGATAACTATACATATACATATGTGTTGTATTGAAGAAGTATAATAAATACACATAATGTAGAAGTATATTTACATACTACATATATGTGTAAAAGATGTAGAAGATGCAGACACATTTATAAAAGATATTATCTACATAAGAATAAGGGAATAAATAAAAGATGATTTATACATTGCCCATAAGAAATTAAAAACATAAATAAAACTTAGAGATATATTACAAAACAAGCATAACTCTTTTAACTACTCTATAGCCGAGAGAGAGAAAAGAAAGATGACAATCTGCCATGAAGATTGTAGAATCCAGAAAGTCAGAAATTCGAGAATCATATCTATATTATATATAAAAATGATACAACTTTATTACACTCTCACTAAAATAGTGAATAAAGGAAAAATGAGAATAGCACTAGGCCTATAATATAAGAGAAGGAATATAGACTGATAGGAGGGTCTCTCTCGATGATGAAGGGATGTAGCTACACTCTTCACCTTACTGTCAAACTGCAACAACCATCATAAAAGCATTCCCCAAAAGTCAATACTTGCAAAGAAGTAGCAGATTTCAGCTATAGATGTAGGTAAGAAAGCTATAGATATTCAAAGATATAAAGTAGAACACTCAAGTAAGCAGAAGAAATTTTCAACCATTCAGATTACTCTACGGGTCCATTTGGTAGAAGAGATGAGATATAGTGGGATGAGATTAAAATAATATTGGGGGATGACATATGAGAGGATAAAAATAATCTCAACAAGCATTTGGTAGGAAATTTTGCTATGAAGATTAAAATAATCTCCCATTTGATTATAATCTTATTTATGTGGTGCAATTACCATTTTGTCCCTTAAAACAATATTAACTTACCAATATGCCCTCTATTCTTATTTCTCCTTCCATTTCTAAACTAGCCAAACATCACAAAGACACCCCAACCCTTACTGCAAGAAATCGGTGAAATGGGATGAAGCACTTGCCAATTTTAACAACTGGAGTGGTCGATTGAAATTTCACAAAGATGGGATAACTTCTCATAATGATTCAAGCCAAAATCATAGAGAGAACAAAAACTATTCTTCAAGGATTCTTGCACTGCAGTAGAAGTGTTTTTTCACCAAAAGCAAACACAAACACACAATCATACACACACACAAGTATAGGATCACTACAAAGCATAAGCAACCATTTTCACTTTCACATTAGTCATAATTAACAGAAACATGATCTCAATCCATCATCTTGAACTCAAGATTCTCTCTAAAAAATAATTGAAGACGTGACATTGATGTCATAAACGACCACTGCATACTGCTTGAACTTCACCGCCGGCTGACCTGGCAATCTCACCACCATATCCTCCTCCGGAAATCCATAACCACCGCCAAACACCAAGCCCGTCACCACCGCCGCCGCCAACCACCACTGCAGTCCCATTTCACACAATCAAGAAACTGCCCCTTTTCTGCAATAAAGATGCGAACTTTGAAGGATATTCTCACTCAAAAAGAAACTCCAATGAGCACCCACCCACACCCACACGAATATATATATATATATATATATATATATATATATATATATATTCAAGATTTAGTGTGGAAAGGGTTGGTTGAGCTATAAATAAACGAATTATGAGAAATTTCAGCTCCAAGAAATTTCAGCTTGAAGAAGACTGCAAATCGTGAAGGAGAAAGGTAAGGAGAAGACTGCAAATGATGAGGAATGAAATGCCCGATTCAAAATGTGGAGGAGAGAGGTAAGGATAAAGTTGTATTTTCATCCATTACACTTTTTACTGTAGACATGGGATTGAAATAATATCTAGTGGTTGGAGGGATTATAATCCCTACAAAACCATAGCTACAGTGTCGGGCCGGGATTATAATGTCGGGCCATCTCAAATTCCCATTTGCAACCAAATGCATGATATAGTGAGATTAAATTAGTACATCTCAGTATATCATGCCTATCAAATGGACCCTACGTATACAGAATACTCTTAGAAACACTCTATTTAAGAACATAGATATGCCAACAGATTTAGCCTAACACTTGAGCAGTGTTTGGTAGCCTGGTTAGGATAAGCTATGTTATGATAAAATAAAATTGACTTAACAGATAAAATAAATGGAAGTTCCTTATTTTGTTGTTTGGTAATAAGGATTTAAAAAATTAAATAACTTAACTTCTTGTTTGGTATCCTATTTTATATGACAAATTCTATTAACTCATCTTCAAATTCTAACCTAGCCGACATTATCTATTCAACCCCATATCAAAGAAATCTCCAACCATGACTTCAGATAATCTAGGGATCGCAAGAGACGCATATGCTACCAATTAAACCGAGGATATTGAGATATGGAGTGTTTGTGTGAAGTGTTGGCTTCTAATTTTTTTTTTCGAACGTATTCTACCAAATAACATCATAGATATTTTACATGGTTTGAGGGGAAAATAACATCACATATATTTTACATACATGCACTCTACTCAAATTCAATTAAAAGTTTGTAAAGATCTGAAAAAAAAAAAGTAATAAAAAAAATGTAAATCAACCATTAATTGCAAAATTCAAATCCCCCATTCATCCATGTGGGTGTATATGCATACATTTCAAAGAATTAATGGAGATTTAGGCAAATACCAGTCTCCGTCGGCTGTTCGTCTCCGTCGTCGGCAGTTCAACACATGAAGTTTTAAAATATCTCCTTCTTTGCTCCTCTAGTCGTTTGTTCTTAAAACAGATTTGCAGATGATAGAGGGAGAAATTTCTTAGTGGGGGTGAAAATTTTTTGAATTTATGTGCAGACGCAACGAGGGTTTACTATTTTGCTTTCAATTTCAACTACTGTTCAAGCTTTCATAATTTTATCCAATGGTGTGTGTGGGTTACTTAAGTGGCTGAAATAGTGATATTTAACCGGGCCAACTAAATAAACCGGGCCGAGCTACTAAATTTTAAGGGCCACCAAACAATTGAATTTTACAAGATAACTTTACTATCTAGCCAAAACATGGCTACCAAACACTGCCTTAGTAAAATCAGTCTTCACTCACATAGAAAAGCTGATACAAAATACACGGAGAAGCTCTACTCAAATTTCTTCCCAACAGAAAGTTTCCAAGCCATATAAACCCAGAAGAGTTAGAAGTTCTTGAGGTATACAATTTCATACTTTCAGTTTTTATACATTTAGTATTAGAGTTTAAAACATCTTCTACGCTCAACAAATTCCAGAAATTAAGAAACACATGTTATGTTCTATTTTCTGTAGTAACTTTAGAAAATGTTAGTAAAGATATCTTTTGTAAAATATGTTCTCCATTTTAAAAGTTAGAACTCAAGATATGTGTTAAACAAACATAGCAACTTTCAGATTTAGTAATTAAGGTTAAAAGCTTCTAAAACTCTTATGTTATAGATTAAGCAAACTTTAAATTTAATAGACACCATCAACAAACAAGATTGAAAAATAGATTTAACAATAATATCATACCAAGTTCTCTTTTAGTCCACAAATTAGAGGGAATATAGAACCACAATAGAAATTAGAGTTTTCACCCCAAGAACTCGTGATAAAAACCAATAGAAATCAGCAGAGGCTTAATGCATTGAAACCAGAAATCGAAATCTGATATGAAATGCCAAAAATCAGAACTAGAAGAGGAACCTTTCACATAACCCTTTTTTCAACCTAATTCCAACTAGAAAATCTGAACACTTGAGACTTAGACACAAACAGAAATTCAGAACCCAGTCAACAAGTAGCCCAAACATCCAATTAAAGATTCTGAACAAAATCGAAAATGTATAACTTATTTTATAAAAATCAGATTCTGAAAATTCATAAAAATATAAGGCTTCTGCCCAAGAACTCATTTCCAAATCCAAATCCAATAATAACAAGACATGCAAACTGAAACCATAAACAAGAAACCTTATTCTACCAAATTCGACAGGAATTAGAGACAAATACAAGTCTTGCCAAAACAGAACATTTCAGAACAGTAAACAAGACTGAGAATTTAATCAACAAGCGAAGAGAAAAATCGATATCAAGAACAGGCAAAATACATAAAGATTAGAAAACACAGAAACTGAAAAAGGGATTAGCTATTAGAATTTACCTGAGAGGAGGAATGGCCGCCGAACCGCTGCCATCTCAGTCGAGATCTATGAGTACCGAGAGTAAGGAGTGTTAGAGACAGATAATTTAGAGGATTATGTGGGAAATTACAGATAGCAATTAAAAATTGAAACATGCAGAATGCTAAGATTTAATATAGTATTTTAACTTGAGATTAAAATATCCCAAGTAAGTTGTCTTGAATAATTATAGTACCTATTATTAAATTAATTGGATAAAACAAATGAAAATATTAAGGATTTAATAAATCAAAGATTGATTTAAAATTCTACGAGAATAATTATAGAAATTTTTGTTAGTACTCGAATACTAGTCGAATAAGAGTCGAAAATAATTCATGAAATAATAGAATAATCACTACAAAAAAAAGGTCTTCTGGCGACGGAAAAATCTGTCGTTAGGACAGAAAATCCGTCGTCCCGGGTGGCTAACGACGGACTAGCGACAGATATTTTCCGTCTGTATTTCGATCGTCGTTAGCTCATTGGACGACGGAAAATACAGTCCGTCGTGAGCTAACGACGGACTAACGACGGATTTTATCCGTCGTCAGCAACGACGGACTGTAAATCCGTCGTGAGGGTCTCACCGGTGGCCGTTGACGTTGCCGGAGAACTAACGACGGAAAAAATCCGTCGTTAGTGGCGACGGACTGCAGTCCGTCGCCAGGTGGCGTTGACCGTTGACCTGGCGACGGACTGCAGTCCGTCTCTAGTTTTTTTTTTTTTTTTTAATAATTCATTTTTTTTATTATCCATTATCTAAAACGTGTCACAACAAACAATACAAATGTAATCCAACATTGAACAGTAATTTAAAATTGAACCAATCGAATGAAATTCATAATTAATGAACGCGAATTTCATATAATCAATAAATAATATAATGTATCAGTAGCATCCCATGACAAATAATATAATCAAAAAATAGTACAGTGTATCAGTAGCATCTACGAATCATAATCAGGAGCAAAATGGGGAGGGGCATCAGACGGAGGCTGATAAGAGGGAAAGGAGGGTGAACTACTTCCTCCCTGCTGCTGAGACATCCACCGCATCACCTCGGCGTATTGACTCTGCATGAGCGCCATCTGCTCAGCCAATCTCTGCTGTTCAGCCTGGTACTCACGGCGCTCGCGATCCTGCTCATGACTCGGCGCCGCAGCTCCTCAACCTCGTCTCTGGATGCTCGTGATGTGGACGAGGATCCCCCAAATCTGGATGCTCTCAAGGCCTTCGCCGCGCCTCCCGTGCCGAAGATCCTACTCTTCTTGTCCGGGCCGCCAAGAACCTCCAGATACAGCTCGTTTATGTCGACTGCATCGTGGTCCCCCTCGGGTAGCTGGGCCCGCTCCTCGTCAGCACGGCGAAACACCTCAGTCTGCATGTAAACGAGAAATGAACATTTGTTAGTATACATATTATAAATATTGAAAATCTAATATATATATATTCTTTTGAAATTAAAACTTACCGCTATCGCCTCAGATTTCGGATCGGTGTATGTCCCGTCCGCGTATCGATGCTCATCGAGAAAGGAGTCTAACATGCACTCAATCGGAGCTAATCCCCTCTCACGACCCTATGCATCAAATCACAATGGAGTTGTGTCATTGAAACATGTGTATATGAATTAAAATTGTATCACATAATTATAATTATTATTTAAAGTATATTATTACCTTTTCCTCAGCTCGTTGCATGACCGACTTGGACCCTCCCCTATGCTTGATAGGACCAGTACCCGGTCCCTGAGGCTCAGACATTCGGTTGCGCCTCGCTGCCTGGGATTTGGCCACAACATCATCCCGGGACCAGTAAGCGAGCCAACCCATCCACACATCATCAGTCCACCACCCAGGCTTCCCACCTCTGGGTGGCGGATCATTCCTCCTCCTCTTTATCCCGCAGATATAATCCTTATATCTCTCCCGAATCTTATCATACCACAGCTCCCGAATCTTGGCATCGAGTGCCGGTTCCCAAGTAAATTTTTTCTAGCATTGAAAATGTATGTTAGAAATTGTAGTTATAGGTTATAATTAAGAATGAATTTGAATGTTTTAGTAAATTTTCGAACCTTAAACTCCTCCCAATATCGCTGTCTCACGTCCTCAGGCGTGAGCTTCCAACTGTATCCAGTCGGGTTGGGAACTATCTTAAATAGTTCCCAAATGTAATCTGCCGGGTCGGCATGCGGGTAAAATCCCCTACAGAAGTAATTTTAGATTGATTTATGTTAGATTTTTGAATAACTAATTAAATAAGGGTCAAAATTGAAGGTGTGATTATTGCATTTACGTACCCCAACTCACTCACAGATAGAACATAGTCACCTGTGGGTCTAAGTTCTCTCTGACCATCAGTGTCAGAGCCAGAAGACGGACCGCCTATGTGTATGCCACCAATATGGTGGCTCAGACCGGTCCCGGACTCATATCCAGACGATGAGCCCGGGGAACTACCCCGTCCAACGGATAGATGTGATCGTCTGGAACCCCTACCACGAGGAGTCCCCACATCATCTCGGTCTGAACCGCACCGACTGTAAGACATCTATTATGTTGAAAATAAATTAGTTGAATCATTTGGAGTTCTATAGAGAAGTTGCATCATTTGGAGTTCAATAGAGAAGTTGAATCATTTGGAGTTCAGTACAGAAATTGAATTATTTGGAGTTGAATAAAGGGCGATAACAGTATTGGTGAATTATTTGGAGTTGAATAAAGGGCGATAACAGTATTGGTAAATTAAATGGACTTTAATAGAGAGAGGGAATATCCTTACGTTTAAAATGTTTTGTACGTCATTTCGGTCATTAATAAGGGTCATTGAATTGCATTTATGAATTACATGTTGATGCTTAATTGTTTGATGCTACGTATTTGGAGATCACGATCATTTCGGTCATTAATAAGGGTTACATGTTACAATCAAGATTTTTACCCCCGATATTATTTAAACTACATAAGTAATTGTGTCTAATCTAACCAAGTCAGCTAAGGTCATCAAACTATCCCAAAATGCATGTCATATAAATATATATCATCAAAACATAACAAGTCGTGCATCTCATCAAATTATCACAACATATATATCGAAATACAACGAGGTTCGTAAAACAATTACTGATCATATTGGGAGAAGATCCTTAAGACATAATCAAAATCTATCCCAAAGGGAGAAGATCCTTAAGAAATTAATTATGTCTATCCCAATGTCATAATATATATATAAATACATAAACTATTAATCTAAATTAAGATAATTAATAATCTTAAACAAACTTGACCTAAACAATTTATTACGTCTATCCAAATATATTTAATTACCTAATTATTTACATTTAATTAACCTAAGTAATTAAATAAGTACATTATTATAATTTAATTACCTTTCACCGAAGTAGAGAGCGCCGGAGCGGCAGAAGGCGGCTCGGAAAGGCTGAGAGAGGAGTCGGGAGGCGACAGACGTAATTGAAGAAACCCTAATTAAACAATTTAAACATATAATTAAACTAACGCTCAATTAACAAACTAATACTAAATCAAAATTTAAACTAATTAATTCACAATTAACTAAGATATACTAATTTACATCAAGCAGACAAATTAGTCAATTATCAATAACACTAACACTAATTAAACTACTTTGTTTTGGATTAATTACAATAATTACAAAAATTATTCAAAGTAGTCAATAAACTAAAGTAATTAAAATACTTAAATAATTAAACTAAGTAAACAATTAATTAACTATTTAATTAAAGTTATACTAATTTACAATAATTTAATTTAACACTAAAACCACAATTATCTAATAATTAGCAACAATTAAAACAAATTAAACAATTAACTATTTTAAATAACAATTAACTAAATAATAAATCCAAATTTTCAAATAATTCAGAAAATTAAAAACAACAATTAACACAAAATTAACAATTAATCACATATATCAAACAATTAACAATTATCAAAAAATTAACAACAATTAACACAATTAACAATTATCAAACAACACAATTAACAATTAACAATAATCAAACAACAATTAACAATTAAAATTCAGAAAATAAAAAAAAATTAAAATGTTAACAATTAACAATTAACAACAATTATCAAACAACAATTAAGAATTAACAAGGGTTACAAATTAACAATTTAAAGAAGAATTCAGAAAATAAAAAAAAAAAACCTTACCTGCGGAATCACTGGAGCAGACGGGGCGGAGCCCGGCAGGCGGCGGCGGCGCGGAGCAGGTCTGGGCGGCGGCGCAGAGGCGGTGGCGGAGCACAGGCGGTGGCGACGTTGACACGAAGATAAGTTCTATTCCGGCGTCGAATTTAAACGGGTAAAAAATTAGAAAACGAGATACTTCAAGATAGGGGAAGGGAGAAGGTCCGAATATACTTACCTTGGTGGTAGGAGCTTCGATTTCGCCGGAGAGGAGGAGAATCGCCGGAGAATGGTGTGCTTTTGCTGTCTGAGTGTTATGTTTCGCGAAATAGAGTCTGCCCGTTAAATAGGGTGGGACGACGGACTGGGCGACGGACCAGTCCGTCGTCCGCCATAAAATTAATTAAAAAAAAATTAAATTGTTAACGACGGATCTGACGACGGAACAGTCGGACGACGGACCAGTCCGTCGCCAAATCCATCGCTAACTCTCGCGCCAACTTACGCGCCAAAATAACGGTCGCCAGTCCGTCGCCAGAGGACGACGGAATACTAGTCCGTCGTCAATTCCGTCGCCAGTTAAAGGTTTTTTTGTAGTGAATATTTCATTCCAACTAGACGAATAATATATATATATATATATACTCGATTTGAGTATCTCACCTCGTAAACTCGATTAAGGTTATGCTGGAAAGAAGTACTAAGCAAGAAGATCGAATTTTATTATAAGAGGAAGCGAGTCAGGTAGACTTTTCTTGTACAACTAAAATATGTGTGTTGTACTAGCTAGTTATGTTATTTCTTTTCAAATATCATTTTTGAACATAAAATATGTTAAGTGTTGTCTTGCCATAAAATGTTTATATTTTGTATGATACCTATCTGCTTGAGTTAAAAGAATCGAATTCGGGTCTCAGTGGGATAAATATCCTAGTTGGGCTAGTGTACACAATGTGACCGTGAGTCGACGAAGATGTTGGCCGGTTAATGTGATCGTGAGTCGACCAAGGTGTTGGCCGATCAAGTGTTCGCGGAAGGAGACCTCCTTTCCGACACACAAAAGTTACAAATATGGTAGATTACTAAAAAACTTAGGTTGCAATTGAACCTTAAGATTTCACAAAAAGGATTTAGTGAACCTTAAGATTCTTTAAAGACAAAATCCCTATGCTTCACTTGAAATGACATGACAATTATATATGTATGAATGCGTTTTCGGCACGTGTCTAGTGAGTACTTTTGTACTCAATCCTGCATGTATTTATAAATGTGCAGGTTGAACTATGATGAAAAGGGGAGTGCTCAGCGAAGGTTTTGTCGAAATCTTTATGTAGTAACTCTTGGGGGTTTGCATATCTTCATACATGTAGACTTTAATTATAGATCTTAATTCCGCTGCAAACACTCAATCTAGTATTTTAAACAACTCAGTATTCAGTATCTTGAGATATTTTGTTCATTGACTCAAGTATTTTGTATCGATTACCTTGTACCAATTTTCATGTTATTAACCACTTTCTATCGAAGTTTTAATGAGATATTCAACATCGTGTGATCCCCATTTCATTCCCACTTCTTTATTACATCCCCTTAATCACGATTTTCCCGACTTTTCTATCCTTAGCAAAGGTGGGTCGTGATAAGGATACTGAGGTTCTTAGTGATGAGAACATTGGGGAGGAGCCTGAGGTGACTTCTGGAGCTTCGAAGATGGAGATGGTGACTAGGGAGGTGGAGGATCCTTCGATGCATTAAGCTGGGGTTATACTTTTGGTGAGATCTTTATTTTTATGATATGTGAGTTGCATGCATGTGATGTATGAGATGTGATTTATGAGTTTGAAAGCACTGTATGTGAGTTAGGATGAAGTCTTGAAATGATAAGATGATGCTCCCCTTTATGTGATCTGTGATCTGTGATCCTTGTTCTGGTGAGATTGGTGGATTTATGTTCTGTGCTCATAATGGGATTTATGTGTTGGGATATCTGTGATCTGTCCTGTGATTTATGTTTTCATATATGCTGTGATTTATGTGTTGTGATATCATGTGCTGGGATTGTTGAGAGCGATGGATTTCTGCTCTACCATCTTATGTGTTGGGATTGTTGAGATTGGTGGATTTATCATCTGGGATTTATGTGTTGTGATCTTTGATATTTGAGTTGGGATTCATGTGCTCTGTGCTCTGTGACATTTGTGTCCAGTGAGTTGGGTGGTTGATGAACTATTCTTATATCGAAGTCATCACTGCTTGTTGCATTCCTGAAATCAGCATCAGTGTCTTTGATATGAGGTCGAGCATTGTCTTGTTGAATAAATATGGTCCTTCTTGCACTTGTTGGTAGGGGTGTAAGTGAGTCGAGCTAGCTCGCGAGCTACTCGGGATAGGCTCGAAAATTACTCAAAATCGACTCGATGTTAGTCAAGTCGAGCTCGAGCTCGAGCTACTCAAGTTGGTACCGAGCCCGAGTTCGAGTTTCATGATACTCGACTCGTTAGGCTCGCGAGCCTAATCGAGCTCAAGCACATATTATATAATATATTATATATTGGGCCAAAATTAAATATATTTAAAATCCACAAAATTAAATATATTACACACTTCAAATTGTGAAAACCCTAAATCTGATAATTCTAGCCGAGTCACCCAACCCCAATCCATTCCCCCCAATCTCTCGACTCTCATCTCTCTCGGTACCGGCGTCTGGCGACCGGTGACCGCACCCCGGCGCGCGGACAGAGCAGTAGAGCAGCAACAGCCAGCCACACCCCAACCCCAATCCCTCCAATCTCTCGACTCTCATCTCTCTCGATACCGGCGTCCGACTCTCATCTCTCTCGATACAGAGCAGCAGGCGAGAAGTAATTTCTTAAAATAGAGTGCAATTTTACATCGAAAGCCTCTGATTCTAGGTAAATTCTACAGTTTTCGATTTATTTTTCATTTTGCTGCTTATGGAATGTGCTAGTAATTGGTGGGCTACATACATTTTGATTTGTAATGTACTCAATGCATTTTAATCGAACCAATTGATTCTTTGTGTTGCTTTTGTTCATGTCTTTTTTTTTTTGGATTATGATGGTTTTGGATTTTGGGAGGAAACTGAGTGATTGTGGATTTATTTTTGTTTGATGCAGGTTGGTGATTATCTGCATTATTTAGTGAGTGCAAGTTTGGAATTTGTGATGTGGGTTTGGAATTAGGGAGGATAACATAACATTGTTAGCTGCTGTCAGTTTCATTTTTTGATTTGAATTTGGGAGCTTCAGACTGAATTGTGCAAGTTATATATAGATTTTGATTTAGATTGTATCTGTCTGTAGTTTATTTATTTTTCTATGTATTCTGTCCAAGATACACTCAAATTGTGATGATCCATTGTTAAATTTGGCGGATTGTAGAAGCTCTATTTTTATAAAGCTGCTTTGTTTATCCTACAACTTATTCGTATTTTAGAATGAAACTAAGTTGCTGTTTTGTTGCTCTAACTTTCAGTTGATAATGGAATCCTCGCCTCCTGAAGTCTCCTCAACAATGCCTAATGCAGTAACATCTCAAAACTCCATTGACGATCAACATTCAACGGATGATCATATTGTTGCAAATACATCATCAAATGCCAATGATAATACTGACATTGAAGGTGGAAGTGGAGATGGTGAAACAGGAGGAAGTGGAGATGGTGAAACAGGTGGAAGTGGAGATGGTGAAACAGGAGGAAGTGGAGATGGTGAAACAGGAGCAGAAGATGATTTGCAATTTCAGCCGAAGAAAAGATAAAAGACGTCGAAAGTTTGGTTGGAGTTTAATGTAATTGATGCCGTGAATAAAGCCGAGTGCAAGCATTGCAGATCTAGACTATCTATTTTGAAGAGCAAGAGTACTACCCACCTCTCAAGACACTTGGCTTGTTGTTTGAAGCGAAAGCTAAATCAGAAGCAACAACAAAAGATTTCATTGGAGCCTATCAATGAAAATAGTGTCTCCATGGCCTCCATTGCTCTCACGGATGGCAAATTCGACATGAGAAAAATGAGGGAGGCGATTGCTCATTGGATACTCATGCACGAGCATCCATTTACAATTGTTGAGGAGGAAGGGTTTAATATGATGCAGAAACGTGCAGTATTGGATTGGGAAAAGGTATCACGCAATACAATCAAGAAAGATTGTACTCAAGTGTATGATATTGAGAGGAAGAAGCTGATGGCACAACTAAAGAACATCAACAAGATTAGTGTGACTACCGATTTGTGGAGATCAACGAATCAGAAGATCGAATACATGGTACTTACTGGACATTTTGTTGACTCTTGCTGGAAATTGCAAAAAAGAATTCTTAGTTTTGTTCATCTACCACCTCCTCATCGTGGTGTTGAGATAGCGGATAATCTTTACAAGTGTATCAAAGATTGGGGTATTGAGAATAAGGTGTTCACCATTTCAGTCGACAATGCTTCAAACAACGATGTGGCGATTCGCATATTGGCAGACACTTTCTCAAGAAACAAGAAGCTGCTATGTGGAGGTAAATTATTTCATGTGCGGTGTTGTGCACACATCCTCAACCTTATGGTTCAAGATGGACTTTCAAGGATTGCTTACATTATTGAAGACGTACATGAAAGTGTGCTCTTCATCAATTACAATGAGGCAAGACTTCGAGCATTCTCTGAAATTGTGCAGCAGTTACAACTACCACATCGGAAGCTTGTTCTTGAGTGCAAAACAAGATGGAATTCCACATATGAAATGCTATCATCTGCCATCAAGTTCAAAGAGGTGTTTCCAAGATATGCAGACCGAGAGCTGCGATATACTTGTTGTCCAAGTAATGAAGACTGGGTGATGGTTGAAAAGGTATGTACCTTATTACAAGTATTTGATTCAGCCACTCGTATCATATCCGGGAGTGAGTATCCAACAACAAATCTGTTTCTTAATGAAGTTTATCGAATCAAAGTATTGTTGGATAAGATTCATGGGGATGAAACTGAAGAACCTTTTATTCATGACATGGTTGGAGCTATGAAGAGTAAATTTGACAAATATTGGGGAGAGTGCAACTTGTTGATGTCTATTGCTGCTATTTTAGATCCGAGGTGTAAGATGACTGTCATTGAGTATTATTTTCCCAAAATGTATCCCAAAGAAGAAGCTCGTGAAAACATTAAGAAAGTCAGGGATGCATTGTATGAATTGTATGATGACTATGTGGCAGACATGTATACTGATATTTCTACACAGATTGGGCAAATCAATGACAATACCAATCATATGAGTGGTGGAGTTCATGAAGCTTCGGGATGGTCTGAGTTCATTGAACATGTGAAATCTGCTCAAACTAGTAAGCCACAACAGTCAGAGTTGAGCAACTACTTAGAAGAGGGATGCCATATTTGTGAAGACATGTCAACTCCATTTGATGCTTTAGAATGGTGGAGAACGAGTGCATTGAAGTATCGTATATTATCTAAAATGGCTCGTGATATACTAGCTATTCTCATCTCAACTGTGGCATCAGAAGCTACTTTTAGCGCAGGGGGTCGAGTTATTGATGCATATCGAGCCTCATTGAATGCCGATACAGTGCAAACATTGATTTGTGGAGGAGATTGGTGTCGTAGTCTTCATGGTGTGAAGAGAAAGAACAAAGTAAGGTATGCTCTTATTGTTTTATGATTTCTTAAATTTATTTTAACTTATATTGATTATCTTATTTTATACTACAAAGTGAGAAGAAACCTTTGGAGATTATGCTTCCCATTTCTTGAAAGTAAGATAGATTCTTCAATTATGTTTGCAATGGTATTTATTTATTAGCCTGTTAAATGTAATGGTATTTATTTATCAGCCTTTATACTACAGCTTGTTCAATTATGTTCAATTATCTTATTTTATACTTCTTTGCTTGTAGATCTATTGGAGAGACGACTTGATGTTGGAGGCTTAGAGCATTTTCTATAAGAAGAAGTTGCAAATTTACTTTTTCATATTGTATTTGATTAAGACTTGTTAGTTTTTGAGTTTTTGATGCCTTTAGACTATTTGAATGTGCATTTTCGAGCCTAATCGATGTTTTGGATATCTAAGAATTGTTATAATTGATTTGTAGAAAGACTTCTCGTAATGAAATGATTTGTAATTTTATTGAATTTGTTGAAGCATGTATCAGACGAGCTTAAACGAGCTCGAGCTCACCGAGTTTGAACGAGCTCGAGCTTAAATGAGCTCGAGCTCGAGCTTAAATGAGCTCGAGCTCGAGCTCAAACTCGAGTAACACTCCGCAATCGAGCTTAACCGAGTCGAGCTCGAGCTCACGAGTATGGCATCGAGTCGAGTTCGAGCTCAAAAAAACCAAGCTCGGCCGAGCTCGAGCTCGAGCTCGAGCTTCTTCAAAAGAACCGAGTTCAAGTTTGAGTATAGCAATACTCGACTCGACTCGGCTCATTTACACCCCTACTTGTTGGTCACTTAACTTTTATGGCTGGATAATCTGATATGAAGTGATAATCTGGGATTAATTAACTGAATTAAATAATCGAATAATGTAATAAAGTTATTGTAGTAAGTGTACCTGATTGATCAAGCAGTCTTTGATCACATCTTTGGTGATAGAGTATATTGGTTTTGTTTTAAGTGTGCTTGTTGCCCTGTTTTTGGATTTTCTTTTGGCTGCTACCTTATGTGTAAGAAGAAATATGTCAAGTTTACCATCAAATAACACATTCCCTTCATGATCAAATTGTGGTCTAGCCACTGCACACATAAACATAACCTTGGATATGAATTTCTTGTTTTGGCATGTTTTGTGTGGCTCATTTTCTTCAGGAGTTAAATAGAACTTGTGGGCTGTTTTTGTGATATAGAACCACTTCTCGTCAATATGGATTGTGTTATACATGCTCTTGAACTTAAGAATGTTCATAATCCTATCAAACTCTAGAGCTTGTAAGGAAAATGACAATTTTAAGAGCTTGTTTGGGGCTGTGGGATCAGGTTTTATAGCTGAGGTGTGAGCTTTGATCAAGCTATTTTTCACTCATCTCCATACAGTGTTTTTACTACAAAGAATACCAGCAGCTAGCTTTCTAATTGTGGATCTTTCTAATAAATCTAAACTTTGAACAAGTGGCAAATCTAGATGTATTTTCTTTCTTCTTGGTGTGTTGGGTTTTAAACTTTGTACAAATATACTCTAACCTGCTTCTTTTTATTTTTTTGCAACTATCCATAGCCTACTAATGCTCCTTGTAGAGATGTTGAACTTGGCAGCAACTTCCCTCTTTCTGGTTTGCCATTTTTGGAGTCTTCAAGAAGCTCTTGCACTATAGTGTTTCTTTGTTGTGTTGAAAGATCCTTCTTCACCATCTTCACCTTTCTTCTTTTCTGTATTTTTGGATCTTGGAGTAGTTTTAGGCTGCTGGGAATCTAATACTCGAGACATGCTCTATATATAGAGCTTTTAAGACCATCTTTTGTAATGATTACTTGGTTAAACTTACTTTTGAATTTGAATGCAAAATTTAGCGACAATGTTTAAGAAATATTGTGTGTTTTATTGTTTTGCAACGCCATTTTCACATTTGTTCTGTTTTTTTTTTTTTGTAGTGTTTAATTTGTTTAATTCAGTTAATTAATCATCATTCCAGGTAAAAGAAATTAATTAAAATAATTATTTTTAATAATTATAATTGAATTAATTAATCTATTTATTAATTTAATTATCAAAAATTAATTAAAATTTATTACTAATTATTTTAAATAATAGTTAAAGAAATTCAAAAATGAAATACATAATGATTAAGTATAATTCTACAATCTTAAAACATTAAACCACATGCCTTAATTTACGTGCAAAAAAGAAACAGGACATCTTTAGCGGGACGGAGAGAGTATTTGATCATTTGAATTTTCATAACTTTTTCATGCAGAAGTAAAATATTACTCATACTCGTAGAGTTGTGAGAGTCGCTTGAAGTTTAACCTGTTGAGTTTTAATTTATTTCCATTAAAGTCATCATCTTTATTTATTATAGTGATTGTATGAACTCTTTGATTCACCAAAATAAGTTTGTCTTGAGCAAACCTTATATATAGGTTTAAATAAAAAAATCCCCTGAGAGATAAAAACTCACAAATTGATTAATGATAGAACGACTGAAAATCACGAGTTACATGCCCTATATATAAGTTTAAATAACACAAGTTAAAGTAGGAACAAATTAAACCCTAGTCAAAGTAGGAACAAACTAAACCCTAATGAAAGTAAGAACAAATTAAATTGAAACTGCTAATTGATTAAATCGAGCCCATAATGCGATAATTAACAAGTCCAAAACTCGTGGCTTCACTAATAATAAAATAAATAACAATCTTCCATATTGAATCTAATCGCTTACGATTATATTGACAATTCGCGGACTATGCCGTCTGCTCTCTCCAATGAACTTCTTCGTCAACTCTGAACTCAAACTTCATGAATTAATCTTGCAATGATTCATTGAACTTTTTATCTCGAGCTCTCAAAAACGGTCCAATTAGAACACGGATAGAAACTTGAATTGACGATCATTAGGCTCCATCACTCTACTAAAATATTTTACCAAATAGAGTTGTCATCGTACACTTATCATGTCCATGAGATCCGTAGTTAACACTTTTAATCCTAGTCTTTAAACGATAATATTTATAACTTTGAAAGTAGTCTATAACTTCAATAATATTTTACTCACTTTTAATCCTAGACTCATAGTCCATTATTCATATAATAATCATATAAATAAATATGTCAACATATATAAATTATTATTATATATAATAAAAATTGAGATTTTAAAGATATATTGATTATACCTTATTATTTACTGGTTAATCTAAATCCACCACTTTAAATAAGAATCTAACTTTCCTTATTATTTTTTAACATAAAGATTATGAATTCGTATATTCCTTTTATCATAATCACATTTTTTTAAATTATATATATTACAATTCAGCCAACAAAATATCTCCAGTTCATTATTAATATATTAGACAAGTATTGATTCATATTAGTAAGAGAGTGTTTGACTAAATTTATTTAAAAAAAAATTGAAGCTTATAAGTTCTTGCAAGAGTTTATAAGGTTAATGTGTCATACTTTAAAAACTTTTAAGTTGTCAAAGTGTATGGAGAAATAAGCTGCAATTTACAAATTAATGGAGAAATAAGTTGAAGTAAAACTACTTATTTTTTGAATAGTTTATAAGTTTTAAAAGTTTACTTCTACAATTTATAAGATGTTAAATAGTTTAATTTATCAAACATTTTCAATAAAAAGCTTAGTCACACACCCCATAAATCCAAATCATTTAAGGAACAAAATCATATATGAATTATTAAATTCGGATCACCTAACTTTAATTGAATATTCCTAAGAAAAATATAATTAATAAAAGAAATATATGATTCGGATCCTAACTCATACCAGTATATATACAAGTCATGATATTTTAGCTTATGTTAATTATTCTATAGTTAACAATAGAGTAATTAATATGAAATTGAGATATCATGATGACTTCTGTATCAAACAAACACTAATTAATACTGTATACTGAAAAAAAAATCCAGAACAACTTAATTATTGTATTTTCAAATTTATGTTGTTCTTAATAAAATTTGAGCTTTGTTGGTTATATGTAAAAGAGGTTTGCATATTGATTACTTTTGCAATATATCCAATAATGGATGGAATTAATAAAATGAATAAATGATTAACGTGTTGGGAGAGAATCTGTAGTGACAAAGAAATAATATGATTTGATTCCTCAAATCTGCCTAATACTCCGATCATTCCATTATTCGATTCTCCTTTTTTCTTTTTGAAAAAGCATAAACAAATGACCATTCGAATTCATGTACTGCACTTACAAGCCAACACTTTATTTTCTAACATGTTTTGTTCTCACTAACAGGCTGACCTATCATAATATTACTCCAAGCTAAGCATGCTTAATCTTAAAATTTTTACTAAGGGGTCACCTGAAAAGATATATGATGCACCATATTGTTATGAGTAGTACTAATCAATTCTTTTAACCTCTTGTCAACAATGGTAGTGCAAATATTTTTCGACTGAGGCATGTCACACTCCTATAAGCTCTCTCAGGTACGATACATGAAGAACCCACCCTCCGAAAAGTATTGGAGTCCACTTCCCAAAATGTTCGAATATCAAATCATTGCTAACATTTTGAACAAGATTATACATGCCGATCCTGTATTGGATTGCAATGCATGGGACTCTCATATTTTAACAGCAATATTTTTATTAACGACTAAAATATTATATTTTGTGTAAAATATTAATTTTATGTTTCAATGAAAGCAGTTTGATTTGATTTTTTTATAATATATATAATATAATTATATGATATATTATGCATTTAATTATTATATATTTATCAAATTAGACTACTATTGAAGTGTTAAGAATAAAAGGGAATTGAATTGCACAAGCTACTGTCGCAATTTTGGGCTATTCGAGAAAAATATTTTATGAAATGGTTCATGCATGTGTTTGGTGTGAGGAGCCATAAGATTAAGTTGGTAAGGATTAACCTTTTATTTCAATTCTATAGTATGATCTTAAACGATTTCTTTATCATTTTGTATAAATGTAATATTGTATTTATACAAATATGGTAGAGAGGTATATCCAATCCTTCTTTGTCTATCCGCTCAATAGCAACAGAGGGGACTCGATTCTCTATATATGCGATGTGGCAAAAAAGAATGAGATCTACTCTTGCAAACATATTAACAAAAGTAAAGAAGCGCATGTTCTTTGCTACTATGAAAGAGAGATTAAATGAAACAGAATTGACTGGTTGGTAGAGACACATAGTGATGGAAACACTTCTTTTTTCCTCGTCTCGTGCTTATATTAAAACTTTCCAAGACACACCTTATGAGATCCAAGTTGAGAGATAAATTGAACAATTAGTATATATATTTCCCAAGAGTGAAAACTTTGTTCAAAGTCTGTTATTTTCTACATGTATACATGTATACATACACAAGGGAGCACAAACTATATATATATTTTAATTACATCTTCATTGTAAATGTAGTTTACTTGTTGAATAAACACTATTTAACTTTAATTTTAAATTAGATGTAATGTCTATTAATTGCTTTTTAATTGTAGTGTATTTGCTTAAACCTATAATTAGATTTGCTTACTACAATAAATTCATTTGCTTCAATAAATTTATTTGCTCAATATACTAAAATTTTGAACAAATAGTTAAATTAATTTTCTAAATAAATATATTTATTTGCTTTTGTATCATGAATATGGATATCATGTTTGCCTATTGAATTAATGAAAATAAAATAATAACCATATAATAAAAAGACAAAACAACTTAATGAAAATAAAATAATACACACGATGGATCTCTCTAACTAGATGTAGAATATATAATTTAATGATGATTAATATTTAAGTATAAAATTTAGGAAAGTAGCAGTTACATTTTACATTAATATTACTCAATTTCTCTTTTGGATTTTAAAATTAATAAAAAGTTTGTAATACATACTAACCCTTAATTAAAACATGTTTTATGTTTGGCGTAGATTAGTTCCTAAGTTAGGACCTAACTATATAGTTCTCATTTGAACTTTGTCATATATATATATATTTACAACTGACATCTATTATTAATTAACACTAATATCTAACAAATTCTCAACTAGCACATGCAACTAATAGAAGCTCATTCTTCGAAACGTAACTAATCACGCTTTTATTATTTTGTAATTCACGTGCATCTCCTTCTTCTTCTGCAATCTTCCTTTCTTTTTTCCTTTTTTTCAATTATTTAAAAAAAAATTTAATTAACACTATTTTATTTTTTTTTCCTTTTTTTTTATTTTTGGAAATTAACCCTATTATTAGGATTTTAATGATGAAATAATTGTGAAATCGAGTGGTCAAAACCATCGGTCTCATAAGAATTTTTTTCAACATTCATAAAAATTTAGTAGATCTATCTTTTATAGTGTATCCCTAAAAATTAAATTAGACCAAAGGTGGGGCGAAGGCGGTTGGACATATTTTATTCAATTAATCAATTAATGGCTTGGGTTTGAGTATTTGTAGTGAGGTCTTGTGATTTAGATGTAATATAATCAGAGATGTCAAATCGGTTCAATCTACTCGATTTTAAATTAATTTATTTAGATTGTTGGTTTATTCGATTCGGGCTTGATCGGATTAAAAAAATTTAAGTTAAAAATTTACAATCTTAACCCTCAACTTTTGGTTTTCGGACTAGCTCATCGGATCAATCAAGCTAGAATATTGATGAAAATATTTAACATATATATATATATATATTTATGTTTTTATATTAAAAAAAATACATATATATGAAAATTATAACAAATAAAATAAAATATTTAATATAGTTAAATATTAAATTAAGTATGAATACATTTAAAAAAACGTAATGATATTGAAACAAAATATTTTAAGTGATTGTGAAAATTACTTTTTTTTATAGAAAATCAAATATTTCATGTAAATTATTATTATTTTATTTTTTTATCAGGTCAACCAATTCAATTCTCAGGCTAAGCTTATAAGGTTATGGTTGTTTTCGGCCAACCCATTCGGATCATAAATATTCAACCCTCTTTATTTTGGGTTGATGTTTGGATCAATAGGCACTTTCTGACCAAATTGAAATCCCTAAATAATGAGATTTAAAAAAAAGAAATTGTGAAATGAGACATTGGAGTGGATGGCTATAAATATAAGGGTTAATTGCCTGTAAATTCATAAACTATTTGTAATTTTGGTTTTTTTCCATGACATTTTATTTTGGCGAATTAATTCATGAATTTGATGTTCCTTTTGATTTTTCCCATGATACTAAATTAGTTCTAAATTAAAGTTAATGTGGCAATTTAAATTCCTACGTGAAAATAGTAGAGAACACGTTGAATAAATTGAAAAAAAGAGGAAACACAAAATATATCCAATTATAGTAGAAGATAGATAAATTAAAAACGAAAGAAATATACATAACAAGGAGGAGATTGAGAAATCGAGGTAAATAGATTAAGGATTGAGGGAAATGACCATGCATTTTTAATAAAACAATAGCGTTACTCATTTTATGAGATGATAGCGTTTTGAATTGTAACACATGTATTTTTTTATTTTATACAATTAAATTAAAATATCACATCAATTTTGTCAAAAAAGTATAACATCACGCAAAAATAAAAAAAAATTAAATTCATGAATTAATTAGCCAAAATAAAATGTCATGGGAAAAAATCAAATTTTCAAAAAATTGTGAAAATTGTGAATTCAGCAATTAACTCTGAATATAATTAAGCTGAGTCTGGTTAGGCAAATGGTGTGAGCCACTCTCTTGAAAATTGAAATGGAGTATGTTTTCTTTTCGAGTTTGCACATTCTAAACTCCATAATCTGTCTGTTGGCCAAAATTAATAAAAGAAAATAGAAAAAAAGAACAGAAATGGAAAGGTCGGAAAGAGGAAGCAGTTGGATCACATGGTCCACTGATTTTCGCAGTAGTATCTCATTTCATTATTATTATTATTATTATTATTATTATTTTCCTAAAGTCTGTCTATATATAGCTGCAGACCTATAATAGACCTTTAGCTAGGTCTCACGTGCCATGCATGCCATCTCCGGCGGAGGGCCGGTGGCTCCGCCTACCGCCGGTTGTCGCCGCGTGCACCAACTGGGCCCCTCCTTCCACTTGCTCCTGTCGTCATCATGTTATGAGAACTGAGAAGCCTATTAAATCAACGATATTACCCAAATGCCCCCCTTACAAAAAGTTAAAACTCTCTCTTTTTACTTCTACTACTACCCTATATGTGAATATAAAGTTTGTAAAGGCTTACTTATATAATGGAAAATAATATATATATCGAATTTGAGAATGAAATAAATAAGTGGCTAAAGTTAATGAATAAAGCTAGTGAGTAGTTATATGTAAAATGAATATATATAATTTTGGTGACTATTGTTAAAAGAGGAAGTAGGAGTTGTTTGAAGAGAAGGAAGAAGACATGCACTAAAAGTTGCCTAGGATACTCCTTTTGTCTGTTATTTATTGTATTTTTCTGCTCTCAATTAGCATCTTTTAAAACACATCTTACTTTTTTTCAGGACTGAGATATCACATCTTGCCTCAATATATATTTATATATATGATTAATTAATTGTATATTGCGTCACAAATGCAATAGGATATTTTCCTAAGAAAGAAACACCACAGTGAAATTACAGTGTGTTAAATTAATAAATCTATCTTCCAAAGTCTAATGAATTAATATTCAATAATATAGCAATGAATTAATGTGAAATAATATTGTAGAAATAAAGAAGTGAAAAGAAATGTGAATTGAGGAAAGAAAGAGACAAACCCTTTTGAACAACGGAAATAAAGCATGCTTATGGAGGGGTAATCTCGTCATTGTCACTGAGCGACCCTCAAAACAACCCCCTTCTATCTCTCTCTCTCTTTATCATATGATTCTTTCATATTCACAAATGTTGCACATAAGCGAGAGCTCAAATAGTTCTCCTACGTTCGTAGCCCACTTCTATCTCTGCAACTAACTCATTCAATCCCGCATTCACCAATTCCTTCACTTCTTCAATAACTTCTCACTCTGTTACAACTCCCTGTTAGCTCCACTTTCTCACCAACTGTTCCGCACAAGAATCAACAGTCGAGACGCTTTCGCCATTATTCAATAATTCCTACTAGAATAGGCTACACAAGCAGCAGCGGAATAGTGGTGACACAGAAAACTATGCCCGGGGGAACGCGGATGCCGTCGTGGAAGGAGCGCGAGAACAACAAGTGCCGCGAGCGGCGGCGGAGGGCGATGGCGGCTAAGATATTTTCCGGTCTCCGCCTCCACGGTAACTACACGCTCCCCAAGCACTGCGACAACAATGAGGTCCTCAAAGCTCTCTGCCACGAGGCCGGCTGGACCGTCGAACCCGACGGCACCACCTATCGGAAGGTCTCTTCTCTTTTCAATCGCATTATCAATTTTCAATTAATTGGCAAGTTTGTTGATAATCAGCTGAAATTTCGTTTCCACCAGTTAATTGCTTGTGTAATTAAAGTTTGAAAAGGAAATCTAAAAATTGGATGAATCTCATCTTCAGCTTTTTCGTTCTCACTTTGCTTTCGTCCACCCTTTGTTGACTGCGATGTTAGCGGCATCATATTATTTTTATTATTCTATTATTATGTGATAAATCGTTTTAGTGTGAAAAGAAGAGAATTGGAGTGACAGAGTGTGTTGGAGATCATTGGGATTTGTCACCGAGTGGACAATCATGCCCCTGGGAATTCGCAAAAGATCTCTTTTGGGATCTCCAGCCTAACTAATGCTGCATTATTGCTTTGTTTTTTTACTTTTTAGAAAATTAATTAATTATTTTGATTCATCAATTTGAAAAATGGAATAGAAATAAATAAATAAGCAGACAATAAGTCCAAAACAATATTGCAGTTCTGGCAGAAATAATTTATGGTTCAAATGTTTTGTGGGGTTGGAAACATGCAAATATGTCTGGAATTATATAGACACTGTAATATGATGTGTTTTAGGATATCTTTTCAAATGTACATGTCTTTGTCATTGTATGTTTATTATAGTTGGTGGAAAATGTAATGAGTAATAAAGGTTGCAATATATACTTATATTGATCGAGATTTGTTGATATATGGTGATCAAATATCTTGAAAAATTGTTGTGATGTAGGGATGCAAACCAGCAAAGAACATGGATTTTATGAAGGGTTCCATTTCAGCATCAGCTAATGCATGCTCATCTTACCAGCAAAGCCCCTGCACTTCCTATAATAATCCCATGATCCCTGCAGATGGAAATTCTCTCATTCCATGGCTCAGAAACCTCTCGTCATCGAGTTCTTCGGGCCCACCATCAAAGTTCGTGCACCACTACATGCACGGTGGCTCCATTAGTGCTCCGGTGACCCCTCCTTCAAGCTCTCCAACCCCTGGAACCCCACGAATTGCTACTGATTGGGGCGGTTCTTTTGCTCGACTCGGGCTTGGAGGGTCCCATTCCCAACACCCGCTGCTCCCGTTGTCCACGCCACCGAGCCCTGGGCACCAGATGTGGTACCCTGGGGCTCATGTTAGCCAGAGTGGGACAACTTCTCCGACATTCAGCCTTGTTTCTTCTAATCCCTTCGGGTTCCGAGTGGAGGATTTGACGCGGAGCGGATCTCTCATGTGCACCCCGGGGAGAAGCGGGACGTGTTCCCCTGCTGTTGCGGGCACAGCTGATATCCCTATGGCTGAAGTGGTTCCAAATGAGTTTGTGTTTGGGAGTGCCACGACGAATCTCGTGAAGCCTTGGGAAGGGGAGACGATACACGAGGAGTGCGGTTCGGATGAACTTGAACTCACACTTGGGAGTTCGAAAGCCAGGTAGATTCTATATTGACTCGGTTATTGAAAGATTTGATGAATGCAGTGAATATGTGGTACTGCGCAGATTATAATTTGAAAGAGAAAAAAAAAAGAGAACTGGAAGCAGACAGTGATGTGGAGAGGGTAAAACATCTATCATTTTAATGGCATCATAGTTCGCAAGAAATATTATCGCAGCATGAGAGATGTATTTAATAGATGTTACTAATTATGTAAGTTATGATAGTCAGCATACATTTCTTTCAATGCTGTCTCACTTCCAATTTCAAGATTTCCTAATCACTCCGGACCAATATGAAAACAATGCATGCCAATATGAATGTTGAAATCCAAATTCTGCAAATATACATTCTGGAACTTCCCATTTCAATTTTGAGTGTCATCCACTTGTTTGTTTTTCTGTACAAGAATCATATGGGCTGGATCAAATTGGAATAATTAAATGAAATTCACATGGAAGCGGAAAGGATATACACATTTGGGTTGAAGGGATGAATCTTGTTGGGAGTACACCAAATCGATCGATTTTAATTGTGTTTCTGGTATAATTTCGATAACATGTGATATAACGCAGAAGCAGCAGGAGGCTGCGGTATCGAACCAAGAAGAATCTCCGATGCTGAGATGGATGGATTACCGTAGAACTTAGAATTTTCTTGATTCCGTGTTTTGATCATATTTCCTCCAAGAGAGCAGCCAACATAAGCACCTACAAGATGCAATAATTTACCATTGCCAACAATTTAATATATCATTCATTCAAATATGATTATAATGAACTATAATCAATTTGATACAACAAAAGTTTGAGAGCAATAGGTGAACATGATTGGTCTTCAAATCACAAGAAAGGTATTATTAAGCTCAAAGACATCATCAGCTTGAAAGAGACAATCTCTTACAAGCAAGGACATTCGCAAAGTGTCTCACAAAAGCAATTACCTTTACTGCAGCTGTATGTATAGCAAGCAGCAAAACCGCCATCACCAGCTCGTATATCAGCTTCAGCAGCCCTACCGACAATGCCAACAGCAGCACTTAATCCTGCCCCGAGTGACAAATGGGCGTTCCCACTAAATGTCTTCACAGCAGAATTTGTTCTCAACACAATAATATAATCAGTCACTTCCCCACCAGCCTGTAAAACCATAGAGATCAAAACTTATATATGGGATTCTCTCTCTCTATTTCTCACTCAAGTTCAAACATTTGTTCCAACTCAAGAAAGATCAAGACAAGGCAAGACAATTGTAGTGATATCTGAAGTTGAGTCTGCATTGAAATAAAACTGCAAGCTCACTGATTCACTCACCTGTGCTCCCCAACCTATACCAAAGGATGCAATCGCAGATGGCGGAGACCATGATCCATCTTCTCTTCTAGCAACCACTAATCCTGTCCCGACATTGTATGTCATCATAACACCAACTCTTGCAACAGTTAAAATAGCAAGGCCCTTAGCTTGCTTCAGAATTGTAACTGGAATGGATTTTTCTGGTGCCAAACAACCAACCTGCAAAAAAGGAATAAGGCTTCAACATTTAGAGACTCATTTTGAAAAAATAATTTCAACCACACAAGCACTTAACTCAGGGTTCATACTTCACAAATAGCAATACAGGGTTCCCACACTATCTTTTGATCCCCACGATAATGAAAGAGCTTTCTTGATAAGTTGAAGTTTTTATTCTCTCTTTTTGGTCTTTCCTTTTTGCTCAATAGCCAATCATATGGAAAAATTAAATAGATGACACAACAGAACGTAGTGGCAGGAATATAGGAAGCATACCTTCCTATAATCTTGAAGGGAGTTTGCTGCCTTGTATATTTCATACTCCATAGACTGGCCCCAGGGAAAGTTGAGCCAAGATCTTAATGTGCTCAAATCTGTCTGATCGTGTGTAGGCAATTGTGCTGCACGACTGACTTGATTCATCAAGCATGTTTGGACACTTTCAAGACGTACACAACATACATCACAGACTCGTTGTGGGTCACTTTTCAGGAACTTTGAGGGCATCAAGCTCCGTCCTTTGGAGCAACTATTGCAAAAAATTCCCCCACAAAATCTGCAGTGGTGTCTTGGGTACATGATGGGGTGAAAACGAACATTACACAGCATGCAAGCAGAAGCAGAGCTATCAGGCAACCATTTCGGTGGCTCCGCTCCCAGGATCTCCTTCAATTTGCCAAAGTTCGCGTCTGTGAGAGATTGTGCCATCTCTTGCCATGCTTGATCCATAAGGTGGCTTGTCATCCAAGATATCCCATAACCTTGAATATCACCAGATGTAAGAGAACTGAACTTTCCTCTGGCTGCCAGCAACATGTCAAGAACCACGTCCCACATGGTCATCTCCTTATCTATTCCAACAAACTCATTCCAACCCGAATCACCATCAGGGATGTAGTCACCACTTAAACATAGACCCCTCTTCCATTCTGCTAGTTCGGATTCCGGCAAAGGTGGAACTGATACTGGTATCCAAAGACCTGTTTCTTCGGTATGTGGTGTGTCATAATAGAAATATTTACTACAACTATCACCCACCCCATTCGTCTCCATTTTATCCTCCTTGAATGGATGTTCCATGGACTTATGCAGATCATTTCCAGATGGCCCCATCTTACAGTCTCCTACATGCTTCGGAAAACTTTCAGAAACCTGGATATTGAGATGGGTCCAGAATGATGTTAAAAATTCAGGAGGACAAATAATATGAAAATTGAGAACAATTACATTCTTACGTGTCTTTTAATAAATCTGAGTCACATATACGGGCTATACAACTTCATCAGTGTAACAAGCATATTACATCCAACCAAAAGGCATATGCAGTATATGACTGAAGCCATGATGCAGCATCATGCGATGAAAAGCATAGAAGCACTTATACAAAAGTTAACCACTCAAAAAAAAGATGCATTTGGATAAGTACATGAACTTGAAGTACAGAGTACAGTGCATGTATCATGAAGCATTCTATATTTCTATTATACTTTTTAGATAAGCTCATGAAGCACATAGTACAATGCATGTAGCATGTAGCATGTAGCATGAAGCATTATATATCTCCAGTATAGTTTTTGTCTTAGTTATAGTTTAGCTCTCTTTTTTACTTCATGTATCCTCACCTTGATGAAGGAAACTTCAATGCATTGATCACCAAAAATTAAGTAATAGAATCAGAAAGCATAATAAATATATCTTTTATCCTAGTAAGTAATGACAGCATCGTATGCAAATCTTTCCCTTACTCAGCTACACAGTTTGGAAAGTGGTAAACTCCAGTACTTATTTATACCAAGTCATGAGTGGTCATATGGCACAAACAAACTGAGGTTTCAACGAAGCCCAATTATTTAATGATCGTTTCTCCTCAAATTACTTTCCCCACATGCATCTATACAAAGCCTATATTAAACAATTTGTGAATAATCAATCCCTAAATTGACTGTAGCTGCTCCTTCGTATTTAATATAGTTACAATCTACAATAATAGAGCAAAGTAAAACATCTAATAGCATACTAAGATTCTAAACAGCTCATACAGTTGAAACCTAGAACAAGTAAGCAGAAAATTCTTAATCAGTCATCAAACTGAGAGGGATAAAAACCTCGTTTAAAGATTTTACCCTTGGCGAGGAACTTCTGTACTCGAAATCGTCGAGTTCCAACTTGGGATATGGCAAATTGGAATCCGAAGATATAGCGTTTTGTTGATTGGCCATGATTAATCAATCTTCAGAAATTAGGGGTTGGAAAAGAGTAAATTAGAGATAGAAGATTAATTTCGTGAAGGAATGACTTTCAATTTAATAATCAAACAAAATATTATTTCCTGTATACCATTATTCTTATGTCTAGTGCTCTTAATATGGATCCGGTCCAATCCATCGGCCCAAAGTACCCAGAATTTAGACTCAATTGGGCTTTAAAAATTGAATTTCGAAAAGGCAATTCTTTTCTCTTATCATACCTCCAAATAAAAATTTTAATAATAAAATCAATTGTAATTTACTATTATGTCCTCACAAACTCCAAATTAAATTTCTACTTGTTTCTCCGCAGTCCACTGTAGGGATGACTGTGGGTACGGAAGTAGCTATCCATATCCATACCCGCGAACCAGTTATCCATCGGATACCCATCACCTGCGGATAATATTTTAAAAATCGCACCGAATTATATCGGAATTAATTTATAATTTATAATAAATGAAAAACTATAGTGAACCGGTGAGACCAACAAAAAATTGGTAGAACCGATGACCCGAGAAGCGGGTCTTTTGCCAAAAATTTTAAATTTTAACTTATTTATTATTTTTGCTTGAGTTGATAAATTTAAGTTAAAAAATTGATATCTATGGATTTTATAGGAGCTCTCCTTTGATGTAGTTCCTTAAATATCCAATATGAGATAATAACTTAGATTTAGATAGATCTTATAAGAGTCATCATTTGATAGAGTTCCTTAAATTTTCAACGTGGGATAAAAACTTAGATTTAGATGGGTAACTAGGTGAGTATTTCGCGGGTATTTCGTGGATATTTCATGGATAATTTTCGCAGGTATATGGATTTCGCGGGTATGGATAGTAACTATCCATACCCATACCCGCAAACTAAATGGATATTAAATTCTACCCACGAATCTACCCGTGGATATCAAATACCTATCAAACTCACCCCTATTAGAGTCGGGTATCCGCGGGTAAATTGTCATCCCTAGTCCCCAATCCCCAACTTGGCACTAATATTGTTTTTAAAGAACTCATACATCTCAATTTTAGGATAAGTCAGTAAAATTTATATCAGTACATTTGGTAATGATAGCAGGATGGTCTTTAACTTTTTATGTCTTAATTGAAACCCACTCCCAAGTCTCATCCTTTTTCTTCTTTTAAATCAGTAAAATTATCCTTTAAACTCGGCAAGTAGCGCCTTCCAATCTCTTCCTATGCTTCTTGCATTTTACTATGGGATAGTTTTATACATAGCTCTCATTTATCTTATTATATATACCCACCAAATTGAAATAGTAATAAAATAATATTATACCATCATTATATATGTCAACCACCAAAATTAATAATAATAAAATATGTAATTAAACTGCACCATGATTGTACACGCCTCAAATGAGTTAAAAGTGATGATAAAATGTTGAAGAACAAAATTTTAGATCAAAGAAGAAAAGGTGCATGATATTTATCTAAGAAAAAAATGAGAGTAAACAACCTTCAAGCCAAAAGAAATATATAATGAAATATAGCAGGAAGAAGAATATATATAATGAAATACTCCTTCCCTCTCACTTATCTTCACACATTTTATTATTATAATATACTCAGTTGAATAAAAAATGTATCAAGATAAATGAGACAGGAAGTATATAGCATCACGAAAGAAGAAGAACGATGGAAGTATAGGAGAGGAAAGTGAATTTCAAGTAGAATAGAAAATGTCAAAGACTCGAAGGTTAACTTACCGGCATTAGCAAAATCTATGGAGATGTAGTGTAATAAATTCTGTTGTTGATTTATTATAAAATTTGAGACGTGAAATTCTTTTTTTAAGAATAATATAGGTGTGGTGTGGAAATGGGGATATGAGAAAACGGAAGTTTAATTTGAGATTTGTAAGGTCATTATAATTTAAAATATATGCATACATAAAATATAATAAATAACACCTTACATAACATCCAACATATAATATTATTTTTATAATAATATAAATTTTGAGATTAACCACTAATATTATTGTTGGGTTTTGAACGGTGGAAGAAGAACAATAACAATAACGAGTAGAATAAGAACACAGGAATTACGTGGTTCGGCTCAAAATCAAGCCTACGTCCACGGGAGA
>JAPKLX010000031.1:2767096-2819044 GCA_026898415.1 Leonotis leonurus
GAACATCAACACAGCGAGCTGCTCCAGCTTGCACCTCACAGCAGTGATTGGGTTTCTTGAGTGATGAAAGATTGGTGAATTTCAGTGAAAGATGGAGTGGGTATAAGGATTGTTGGTGTTTGTTGGGTTTGAGGTGGTGAAATTTCAGTATGAAAAGAGAGGGGTTCAGTGGGAGGAGGATTAAGAGGAGAGGATGGTGGAGAAGAAATAAGGATGGGGATGGGTTCAGGTTGGGTTGAGGAGATGGGAACCACGGTTTCAGTGGGGGTGAGAGGGGGTGAAGGAGATTTGGGAGGTGACGGAGGCAAACCTGAAATTTTATGGGTGATAACTTGGGTGAAAGTGAGTGAATCATCAGGCGAGAGCTGGCGCTGGAGATCAGCAGTGAGAATAAGGGAGCGACGGGGGCGCTTCACCAGTTTAAACTGGGCCTCATCCTCGGATGGTGGTGAAGGAGGAGGAGAGTCTTCATCAACTAAAGCCATGATAGGCTTTTTCTTCTTCAGTACCTCTCTGGCAGGGCGGCGAGTAGGGTTTCTTTTCCGCTTGGTTTTTGCTGGACTGATCTTGGGAGGAGAAGAAGGGGCTGCTTCATCATAATCTTCTATGGCACGTATGGGGTCAACTTCAGGAGACGGAATTTCAGATTCCATCTGAATGGCTTTCACCTTGCCATATATGGATGTGAGCACATCCAGATTCGAACTGAACAAAATTTTTTGTTCAAACGGAGAGCAGTCAGGAAATAGCTTGGCTGCATTTTTGAAACGTGCCTCGATTAGGGATGGCAGTGGACCTTGGACCCGGTCCGGATCCAGGGATCCAGATCCGTTTTTTAGGATCTGGAGCATTAAAAATTTGGACCCGGCGGATCCGGACCGGATCCGGACCACTAATAAAAATCACGGATCCGGATCTGGAATTTAGTAGATCCATCCCAGATCCGGTCCAGATCCGACCCGTGGATCCGTTTATTTAATATATATTTTTTTATAATTATATATATATATATGTAATATTATATCTATTTTTATAATTAAGAAATGAAAATACAATAATATCCTAATACTAATTATTTTGGATTTTTGTAGTTTTATATTGTGGTGTTATTTTTATCCATTGTGGTGATATTGTGGATTAATCAAGATATTATTATTAATATTTAGAATTTTATTTTTGAAATTTAAGTTCATGGATCTGGACAGATCCGTGGATCCGCGGATCTCACGGATCTGGATCTGGACAAAGCTTTTTTAGATCCAACGGATCTGGGCCGGATCTGGACCAAGGTTAAAATTTTCGGATCTGGATCTGGACCAAGCGAGATCCGGCCCAAATCCGGCCCGTTGCCATCCCTAGCCTCGATCAGTACAGAAACCTTGGATGCAAGGTTCATCGTCTCAGTTCCGACCATTGTGATCCCGTTTTTTACTTCTTTCAGTTTCTGAGCTTCAGCTAGTAGAAGCTCCTCCATTACCGCGACCCAGTTGGATCCGTCAGTAGCATAGATGCTTCTCATCAGGCTCAGTTTCTGCCAGCTGAGCTGTTCATGAGATGATTTCTTGCCTAGGATGCACAGTTGAACGACATCCAGTAAGAGGCGCATGTCAGGACGGATGAGTCCTTTGTTGTTGTTGGCTGTACTGAAGGCTCTGGATTGACCATCAGCCTGAATCACATCAAAGAATTCCTGGATTTCCGCTTTGTACTTCAGGAATTGGTTTGGGTTCCTCTTCCCTGTGTTCTGCAGTTGAAACACTGACTGAAGCATCTCAGTGACGTTCAGTGGGACAGGCTTTGTCACGATTTCACCTGTTTCCTTGTTCTTGACACGTACTGGCAGCGATGAGACCAACTGATCTCCTTCATATCCTAGAGAGATATAGAAGAGTACAACCTGTTCAGAATATGTGTTATTAGGGCGAAGTGTTGTGAGAGCTTCCAAACCAACTGATTTAATCAGTTCAAAGATGATTTTGGCTTCATCTACATCAGTCTGTGAGTAGACACCTGTGGGTTCTGAGAAAATCCTTTGGCAGAGTTGGGACATGGTCATTGCAGGTGGAAGTGGTTTCTTGCCCATGATGATAATCTGAAAAAATAAAACCAGGTAGAGTCAGAATATATTCAGTGTGCATTCATAATGTACTAAAAACAGTTAAGCAATATAAGACACATACATTATGAGAGATAGAAAGATCACACAGAGATTATCAAGGAGTAGAAACCACACGATTTCAGTAAGAGTGATTCGAATGTTTTTGAGTTTAGCGAGAGACTATGGTAGAAGGCAGATGCAAAAGTAATAACCGTCGAAGGAGATGAATTATATATAATGCGATCAACGGTTGGATTTAAATGCATGTTTACTGAAATCAACGATTAGGGATTGTCCACGTGTGCTGGCCATAGAAAGAGCGGGAAAGTTCAGCGCGTGTAAATCACATGCGACGTTTGACTAACTTAAGATCAAATAATATAAAAATAACACTCAAGTACAGACGCTTTTTACTGTTCAAATCTGATACGCATTTAATGCATTTGATAGCGTATCAATTAAGTTGCATAAAATGAGGTACGCGATAAACGAGGTACGCTAAAACAGAAATTACACTTTATCAATCAATTCAGATTTTGGATAGAGTAACACTTAGAGCAATAAATATGGAAAATAAATGCAAGTGTTAAACTTCAGTTGATGATACATGCATCTGATTGACTCCCTTTCAGTGGTGATTTCAGATTCTGAAGTGCTTCAGTTTGAGTCTTCAGATTTTGTTGCGCCACGTGTATACTTTCAGTTTTGGCACTGTGAAGTTTCAGTGACCGTTGTAGAAACTTCAGTGGACTTCAGATTGCAGTTGCGATTGTGAACTTCAAAACTTGTCCTTTTCTTTGCGTGGAATCTGAAGATCTTCAGTTGGATTCTGCTTTCGTAGAATCTTCAGATTTTGGTCTTTGTGTACTTCAGTGGACTTGTAGTTTCAGATTTTGAACATATCTTTAAGCTTGGTCTGAAATCTTTCAGTTGAAGTATCATCTCGGACTTGGCCTTTGTAAAACTTCAGTTTCTGAAGTTCTTTCAGTATGTTACTTCAGTGGCCTTGTAATCTTCAGTAGCCTGAAATGTTAGTTGCAACAAATAGTTTGCAATGTGTGATGATTTGATATCTGAGATAACTATGTAGAGTTACCCAGTGTGTAATCATCACATTGTTTTGAGTCTTATTATGATCAAGACTTCAGTATACTAAGGATACTGAGTCAGTGAGTCTGTAAGACATTAATTAGATAGGTTAGATTTGTACCTTCAGTGAATACTTTCAGGATAGGTCTAGATTCAGTAAGCCAAGTCTTCCACTTAGCATCTTGAATCTAGCTTCTTCCAGTGGCTTGGTGAGAATGTTTGCTCGTTGAATGTCAGTATGAATCTTCTCAATGGTGACATCCTTCTTCTCAACATGATCTCGTATGAAGTGATGCCTGATGTCCACGTGCTTGCACCTTGTGTGTAGAACTGGGTTCTGTGTAATGGCAATCGCACTTGAACTGTCACAATAAATTGCAACCTGAGTGGTAGGCACTTCATAGTCTCTAAGTTGTTGCTTGAGCCAGAGAATCTGTGAGCAGCAACTTCCAGCAGTCATGTATTCAGCTTCAGTGGTTGATGTAGCAACTGAAGTCTGCTTCTTGGAGAACCAACTAATCAGTTTGTTTCCCAAGAAATGACAGGTACCTGAAGTGGATTTCCTATCCAACTTGCAACCTGCAAAATCAGCATCAGAATAACCAGTTAGTTCTAAGTTATCATCTGAAGGATACCATAAGCCAAGGTTGGGTGTGCCCTTCAGGTAACGCAGAATCTTCTTTGCAGCTTCCATGTGTGACTCTTTAGGGTTGGCTTGATAGCGTGCACACACTCCAACTGCGAAGGTAATGTCTGGCCTGCTGGCAGTGAGATATAGAAGAGATCCAATGATTTCTCTATACTCAGTCTGACTGACTGGCTTTCCTTCAGGATCTGGTTCAATTCTTCCATTGGTGTTCATTGGAATCTTGGTTGCCTTGCTGTTCTGAACACCAAACTTGTTGATCAGTTCCTTTGTGTATTTGGCTTGATTGATGAATATGCCTTCAGGGGACTGCTTGATCTGGAATCCTATAAAGAATCTCATCTCTCCCATCATTGACATTTGATACTGAGTCTTCATCAACTTGGCAAATTTGTCACAAAGCTTCTGAGACTTCGAACCAAATATAATGTCATCAACATAAATCTGAACGATTAATATGTCTCCATTATACTTGATGGTGAATAGAGTTCTATCCACTGATCCTCGCTTGAAACCTGAATCAATAAGAAAAATAGACAAAGTGTCATACCAAGCTCTAGGAGCTTGTTTCAGCCCATAAAGAGCCTTGTGTAGTTTATACACTTTGGTGTAGTCAGTTTCAAAGCCTGGTGGTTGCTCCACGTAGACTTCTTCCTTCAGTACGCCATTCAGGAATGCACTCTTCACGTCCATCTGGTAGACCTTGAACTTCATGTGAGCTGCATAGGTGAGGAAGAGTCTGATAGCTTCCAGTCTGGCTACTGGTGCAAAGGTCTCATCAAAGTCAATGCCTTCTTCTTGGCAGTAACCCTTGGCAACCAGTCTAGCCTTGTTGCGAACAACTTCTCCTAACTCGTCCTTCTTGTTCTTGAAGACCCATTTCACACCAATGACACCTTGATGCCTAGGACGATCCACAAGTTCCCAAACTTGGTTCCTGGTGAATTCATTCAGTTCCTCTTGCATCGCGGAGACCCAGTTCATGTCCTGAAGGGCTTCCTGAGCGTCCTTGGGTTCAATGTTGGAGAGATAGCAGCTGTGTAGAAAGTTTTCATCTGAAAATAATGCAATATCAGCTTTTATCAAAAGTTGTTCTTCAGTGGTGGAGTCAGTAGGAGCTTCAATGGTGGTTAATGGCTGGACCATTTCTGCCTGAATTTGATTTCTGGTCTAAACTCCTCTTTGTAGACTTCCAATCACTGAGTCTGTGGGGTGATCTTCAATCCATCTTCTTCTTCTTCTCATATCCTCTTCAGTGATAATCATGAGATCCATCCTTTGAGTAGGAGGTGGTGTTGTTACTGGAGGGCTTTGAGGGACTATGCTTGTTCCCCCTTGATTGTTGGCTCTTACATATTCAGTTTGTTGAATATCCTGCAAAATAGCTTTATCTGAACTGGCCAAAATATTGTTAGTAGCAACAGTTATAGGAATATTCACTAAGTTAGGACTGTTACTCCCTAAAGTTGGTGATGGAATCTCAGTGGTGAGATTGTCAGTATGTGTCTGTACTTCAGGTAGAATCTGAACATCAATTAGCTCTTCAGATTGGATATCTTCTTCTCTAAGTGGAATCTCAGTGGTGAGATCTTCAGGTTCAGTAGGAGAAGAATATTCAGTTTCAGGTTCAGGGGCTGGAGTCCTATCTTCAGATTCTGAAGCTCTAACTTCAGTGGACTCCATGTCTTGATCCAATCTGATGTTTGTTTCTTCAGTGGGAGCGTTCTCTTCATCATCTTCTTCTAAACTCTAGATGAGAACCTCCTTTGGATGTTGAACTGAAGGAGTTAGGTTCAGATTCTGAAGTTTTTCAGTAATGACTTCAACTTGATTCAACCTGTACTCAAAAATAGATTCATCAAAAATAACATGAGGTGTCATTTCCACTACAAGGCTATGCTTATTAAAAACTCTATAGGCAGCACTCTCCTCTGAGTATCCAAGGAAAAATCCTGGATCTGCTTTACCATCAAAAGTTTTTAATTGGGTTTTGCCATTGTTGTGAATATAACACTTACAACCAAATGTACGAAAATATTTAAGAGTTGGCTTCCTGTTAATCCATAGCTCGTATGGAGTTTTGCATTGGCGTTTGGTGAGGAGTGATCTATTCTGAGTGTGGCAAGCTGTGTTGATGGCTTCAACCCAGAATTTCTTAGGAATTCCTGAACTGTGTAACATTGTTCTTGCAGCTTCCTTCAGTGATCTGTTCCTTCTTTCTGCAACGCCATTCTGTTGTGGAGTTCTTGCAGCTGAAGTCTGATGTTCTATCCCCATTTGCGCACAAAAATCTGAAATCTTGGCATTGAGGAATTCAGTTTCTCGATCAGTGCGTATGGTGATGATATTTGTTGACTTCTGATTCTTCAGCTTTGTGAGCAGTTCAGGTATACGCTCCATTGTCTCATTTTTCTTCCTTAGAAACACTGTCCAAGTAAAACGAGAGAAATCATCAGTAATAACAAGACAATATTTCCTACCATTAACACTGAGTGGAGTCACAGGTCCAAATAGGTCCATGTGTAAGAGTTGAAGAATCTTCTCAGTGGATGGAGTTTCTTTGGACTTGAATGAAGCTTTGATCTGCTTTCCAGTTTGGCATGATCCACAAACATGGTCTTTGTCGAAGACTAGGTTAGGCATCCCTCGAACTAGGCTGTGTCTTGCAAGTCTGTTGATGACTTTGAAGTTCAGGTGACTTAGCCTATTGTGCCATAACCAGCTTTGTTCTGAAGTGCTCTTTGAGACCAGACATGTTTCAGGGGAGGATGCTTTCCAGTCTGCTGCATAAATATTTCCCACCCTGTATCCTTTCATTACAGTGGTCTCATCAGTAAGCTTGTTAATCCTACATTCATCAGAACTGAACACAACATTAAAACCTTTATCACACAACTGACTTACTGAAAGTAAGTTGTGCTTCAGGCCAGAAATATAGGAAAGAGGAACCCAAACCAATTCCTGAAGTACAAAGCGGAAATCCAGGAATTCTTTGATGTGATTCAGGCTGATGGTCAATCCAGAGCCTTCAGTACAGCCAACAACAACAAAGGACTCATCCGTCCTGACATGCGCCTCTTACTGGATGTCATTCAACTGTGCATCCTAGGCAAGAAATCATCTCATGAACAGCTCAGCTGGCAGAAACTGAGCCTAATGAGAAGCATCTATGCTACTGACGGATCCAACTGGGTCGCGGTAATGGAGGAGCTTCTACTAGCTGAAGCTCAGAAACTGAAAGAAGTAAAAAATGGGATCACAATGGTCGGAACTGAGACGATGAACCTTGCATCCAAGGTTTCTGTACTGATCGAGGCACGTTTCAGATTCCAATACCTCCCCTGAAAAGATGTAGTAAGACCAATACTGAATCTTAGTGTTTTGTCTAAGAACTCATATGTTAATTTTTCAGGTACACTGAAGGACATCTCCACTGAAGATTCAAAGTATACCAAAACTTAAGGACCTTCTCCACTGAAGCTTGTCCTGAAGTTTTGAAGTTGAAGTTAGAAGCTATGTCTCTGCCAAACTGAAGTCCAGTACTGAAGATCCATCCTGAAGTTCTCAACTGAAGATCAGTACTGAATGACCACACTGAAGTTCTGCACTGAATGTCCTTACTGAAGTTCTCTACTGAGTGACAGCCTAGTCAGTAGGCCTTTCCTTTTATAGCAAAAATCTCGGTTAGGTGAACAAGATCTTTCTGCAGACACCTAAAATGGCAAAAAGGACGAAGACTTCAACGGGAAGAATTCAAATCAAAGCTCTATCTCACAACGGCTATATCTTTGAGAGAGCACTATAAATACCCGATGCTTCAAACACTTCAAGACACCGGTTACCCCTGCTATCAAATTGCTATTGCTATCATCGCTCTCAAGCTTTCAAGCTTTCAGTCCAGAACACACCAAGCTCTCAGTTCTCACTTCTTACTGTTCTTAGCAATCATTTGTAACCGAAGAACAATCTTAGTTTTAGAATTAGTTCTAAGCTAGTAGTGATCAGTACAACTGTAAATCCAACCTTCACGGTTGATCACTGTAAGATTGTTATCTCTCCATTAAGTTGGAAACCCTCGACTAACATCGAGTACTCGTGGACGTAGGAGTTTTTATCTCCGAACCACGCAAACCAAATCATGTCTCTCTGTCTCATTTAAATTTCAGTATTCCTTACTCTTTATATATATCATTAATTGAATAATGACTAAGTGAAAAGAGAAACATTGCATTAAGTTTTCTGAAGCAAACGAGTAAGATTTAAAGCCACCACATTCCGCACACTTAAGATATTAGTCCATCAGTCAAACACTCAGTGTAGACTGAATGATTCCTATCTCTAAGTCATCTCTCTCACTGAAGTACCTCCCTTCAGTTCAGGAGACACAGAAAGTTTTTAACTTGAAAAATTGACTGGTGTTTTCCCCCCCCCCCCCCATACACACAGTTCACTCGTTTCGGGACCAACAAAAAATTATTCGATTAGAAGATTACTTAATTAATTTAGGATGCGTATTTCCTAATTTTTAAGCTGAAACTCGACTTCAAACTATTTAATTAGTTTTTTTAGTACGAAATATATTTCTTATTTAAATTTTATTAAGTTTCTAATGATTTATTTAATATAAATTTGTAATTGTGATAACAAAAAAATTAAATAAAAATTGTAAAATATAACTAAATTAATTTAAGAATTGAGACATTCATTTCCCCACTCCCCACTACCTAATTATATCTCTTTAATGAATTTATTAGTTTGTATTATTTCTAATTAACTATAATAATAATAATTTACATTTGTTTACATTATTTAATGATAATAAACTATATATTTATAATAAAAAATAAAATAATAAATATAATTTTATAAATGGAATTAAAGAAAATTAATTTTTGATAATATGAAGAAAAAATTAAAAAATAATAAATCTAACTATATTTTTATATAATTTTTTTATTCATTTATAATGTCATAATTTAAACTAAAATAAAGAAATGAAAAGATAATAAGATAAATAAAATAAAAAATATACATATTTTCAATTATTATATATAATTTCATAAAATAATAAATATAACTTTAAATGAAATTAAAAAAAATTAATTATTGATAGTTTGAATAAAAGAAAAAATATAGATATAACTATATTTGTATACACATTTTTATTCATTTATAATGTCATAATTAATAATTATATATAATTTCAGAAAATATATAAATTCATTAAATAATAAATATAATTTTAATAAATTAATTATTGATAATATGAAGAAGAAAAAAAAGAAAATAAAAATAAGAAGTCAAAAAACAATAATGTAAATAGAATAAAAGAGAAAAGACAAAATTGGAAGAAAGTGGCGAAATAGTTTTGATATATATATATATATAAATTACCTGGGTTTTTTTTAATAAGTGAATATTTATATACAATTCAATTAAATATAATAAATAATGTGAAATCCAGATTTCATTAAATACTTAATATATTTTAAATCAAATTAGTTTTTGAGAAGCATGCCGAGTCAAATTGGATAATAAATTTATGGACTAAATAACTAATTTATTATTTTTTCAATATTCTACTTTACCAAGTTAGAAATGTTTTTCATCGTTAATCTACCATTTTTTTCCTTAAGAGCATCTACGATGATGGCCTCTGAAAAAGACGTATCGTGACCACATTAATTTAGATTTATACATGATATCAATTTAGTCTAAAATTACGGATTGTTCTAATTATTAATACGAAATTGAAGAACCGCTAATGCCCCATCTAATTCAAGAACAAGCCCTTCTCGTCTTCCTCATGGGGAAAAAGTTCCCGCGCATTCCATGTCCGATTCTTTACTATGGATTCAATTGGGGTCAATCCTGCTGCTTCCGTGTGGTTTTGGAATTGGCATATATCCCGCCTACTCCTGCCCTGATACTAGTGCAATCAGGTCTGCTCTTGCGATGCCTATTCTTTTTTGTGCAATTCATCCAACTAATAGGGAATTCGTCACAAGTCGGATGCTTCCTGCTTTCAGGATTTTAGTTTGCCCTATCTAACAGCGTCTCAAACATAGTTGAAAATTTATATGTATATTTTTTTCAATTTGAATAGATTGGATCGAATCGAAAACAATCTAAATTTTAATAGAGCTAACTCAAAATCCTAGTGAGTTGGCCTTTCAAATGAAAAAATATAAAAAAATATTTGTATAATATATTTCATTTTTTTTTTGCAAAAATTGTATTTATCATACCCAGTTAATTAATCGATTAATAAAAATAGGTATGACACATTTTTATTACGATATTATTATTTTTTTTCTATTTAAATTTATTCATATTTAATTTTGATCTTTAACCGTGTTAATTTTTCATTTTATTTTTATATCTTGTAAATATTTGTTTTTACAAATATAAAATTATAAAATATATATATATGCTAAATATTTTATAAACATTATAGTATGATTGACAAGATAAATTAGAACAAACTAAAAAAAACTTTTAACGAATCATCTTGATTGACATCACTAAATAAGTGTTTACTTTGCATGATAATATAGATTAATAAAATTAATTCAAATTAATTCAATGTTTACTTTGATGGATAAATGATAAATTACTTGATTTTGAACTAATTTTATAATTTTATCATTAATGACTCAATCCTATAAGAGTGAGCCCCTTGTCCAAAAACCTCAATAACAATAAACTCTAAATAAGAGATTATATTAAAAAATATATAATAATCATTTGAATTGCATGAATAAAAATTATTCCCTCCATCTTATTAATTAAAACTCATTTCTTATTTGAAAATATTTTAGTAGTAATGATCTATTTATTTATTGAGTAAAAATTATCATAATATAACGTTTCATAATTTCTATATAATAGTGATTTATTAAATATTATAAGTAGTTAGGTAAAAAATATAAGTCATTATTAACAGAAAAATTATAAAATAGTTGGGAGTCTCGGGTCGGGTCCGTTCGGGTTGAACCCGAATGGGATATTCCTATCTTAGTAGCCACAACGGATTTTACCACCGACGTGTCTTCAACGCAAAAAGTACCCCCATCCCCCACCCACCCCCACACCACACCCCCTTTCCTATCCTCTTCCATTCAAGTTTTGGTATTAAACACATTCACACTCTGAGAAGAAGGTCAGAGTCGTCGTCTTCTTCTTCTTCTAATTGGGGATTTTTGGTGTTTTATCTAACGACCGTTCTACTCTTGTTTCATATATTCTGCTGCTTTTTCTTTCTTTGCTTTTGAGACTATCGAACTGTATTGTCTCGCCGGTGAAGGAATCGTAAACCGGGATTGGATAAGCAATCGTTCAATCTAGGGTTTCTGATTCAGCTCTGCTGGGGAACTGAAGAATTGGAGTCATTTCCTCTTTTTAAGTTTTACTTAGGGTGGATACTTATCTAGATTGGATTTTCCTGCTCACGATTAAATTTCGAAGGTGCTTCGTCTAGTGATACACCTATGGTGGCAATTTTTTGTTTACTGAAGCTGCGTGCTGAGTGATAAGCCGATATTTGGGTTGTGAATTGAATACTTGATTCGTTGAGAATGATGTCCGTGGAGAGATCGTTTGAAGCGTGGGAGGAGGTGCAGCGGCACGGCCATGACTTGGCCGATAAGCTTGCGCAGGGATTCACAGGTTTGATTCAGTCTCATATAACTCCTCCGTCATTCCCGTGGCCGAATCCCCCCTCGGCGAAGCTGTTCGAGGTTGAGTTTCCAACGCAGAATTTTATCAAGAATGACTTTAGCCTGTCCGTGGATAGTTCCTCAATCAACGGTGTCACTGCTATTTTTGATATCGGGAACAGGATAGGACAGGCGGGGGCAGATATTGGGGCGAGTTTTAATGGTGTCGTTGAGCAATTCTTTAGGCGGTTTCCGCTGCCTTTCCGGCATGAAGAGAGTGCTGGGGTGTCATTGGGAGTAGAGGGTCATGGCCAGAGGGCGAATATGGGTATTACCCTGCAGGAGGATTTGGGGTCTCTGGCGGAACGATTCAAAGATTATGGGATTCCTGAAAATGGTGCTGCAGCTGTGGAGGGTTCAACTGAGGACGAGACTTTTGCTGTCACTGCAAAAACATTAAAGAAGTTGGGTCGATCACAGGTAAGGAATTATCGCCATGAACCTTGGTTTATGATTGAATTGTGCTGGTTCAGTGCCTGCTTAGGGACCAGATTTGATATGAGCTTCTTAGAAATGATGTACTTTAATGTCTTTTTCCAGTAGATAATAACGAAAATAAAATGATGTGATGCTATATAAATTGCAGTTTGTAATTTAAATTTTTAAACTAGCCTCTAGATTGATTAGGTATAATTGAACCCTATTGGTATAGACTAATAGTGCCATCGACCTTCTGGGTTAAGATTTGTGGAAAGTGTTGTTGAAAGTAGTACATCTCCTCAAGGTACCATCTAGTACTAACACATCTCTTGATTCCATCTACCTGTCCTGATTGTCAATTTTGGATATGCGATCTCATAGTCATCTAGATTTAAAATATTGTTGCTGACTATAATCTGAGACTAAACATATTTGATTGTGATTTGTGAGGTGCTGCATATGCTAGATTAGGCTCACTAATATGAAGATTAGGAATAATGTCCTTATCAAGGACATATTGCATATAGGCTTATGCTGGAATTTATAATTCATAGTGTAATTACACGCAACAATTTGAAATTTGGAGACCTTGGGAATTCGGGATGCTATACACAATCTCTTTCATTCCATCTGTTTACTATGCAAATTGACATGTGCTTGTATATGTTATCATATTCCTAAACAACATTCCATGTACACAGGGTACTTTCAACGTCACATCAACTTATGACAGTAGGACTAGAAATATTGAGAGCTCTCTGGTTGCCAGAGGAGATTTATGGCGAGTAGAGGCATCACAAGGAAGTTCAACCTCAGGAAATGATAATTCTTCCCTTTTTCTCGTCCAGCTTGGGCCTGTACTTTTTGTTCGTGATTCTACACTTCTTTTACCCGTTCATTTGTCAAAGCAGCACCTCCTGTGGTATGGTTATGATAGGAAGGTAAGGCGAAACTTTTCAATTTGTTGTCTCTTTTTGGTTTGTCCTCTGTATGCTTAAGGAAAAATGATAATGCTTGTTTCTGAGGATTGTCAGTTGTTCAGTAATACCTGTCCTCTGTATAGTTACCTGCAGTAAAACGCAAGTTAAATGTTTTCTCAATTATATTCTTATTTTAAGCTGGTTATGTGTTTGAGAGCTGGTTTTTTCTCTACATCCCTTCGCATCTCTTTCTGGTGTAATGTTATCATGGAATTGGAAAGAATTCTATCTTGATGTGTGTGTGTACTTATAATTGCAAGATTTGTTTCACATAAATCAGAGGCAAAAATTTAATACTTCTTCCGTATCATATTATAAGATTTTTCATCTCAAGCACTAGATATAAGAAAACAGCAATTAATGCCTAGATAATGTACTCATCAATAAAAATATAAATTACGAATTATCTTATTGGTTTAAGAGTATTGGAAATTGCTAAAAACCTTAATGATTTTAATAAGAAATAAACTTATAAGCCTAAAACATCTTATAATATGAAACAGAGGAAGTGTTTTGTGTTCTCTCTAGTTAAAATGACAAACAAATGATCTATATGTACTTGTGTAACAAATTTACAATATCTTCATCTTCAGGTTTTTCTATACAATGTGCAAGAATCTTGAGTGTTTCAGCTGTAGAATGAGTTTTGCATATTTTAACAGAATATAATATGGTATTACATACTTTGTTTGTATGAAGTCAGACTTACCAATGCTCTTGTGGTACTGAAGAAAGGGAAGTAAATTGAAGGGAAATATCAATCATAAAAGAACTTTATGCTAAGTGCTATCTACCCCAGGATTATGGAGGATATTAGTAGCATATCATGTGGGGGAACTATCTGAAGAAACTGACAAATCATTTGATAGTTATCAAATGTTCATAAATTATTCATTCAGTTGGTTGATTACTTTCTTGCCTGGTTATTGGAACCCCAGTTACAGGGATAGCCATTTATGTGTTTCTGTTGGAAACTTAATCAGTTTGGTGGTTTATGCTGCACAGAATGGAATGCATTCTCTTTGTCCAGCTGTGTGGTCAAAGCACAGGAGGTGGCTCTTGATGTCAATGATCTGTCTCAATCCTTTCGCTTGTGTAAGTCTGGACACGTCATTTGTGTTCCTCATGCTATATCAATGTCAAAATTTTCCATGGAAAGGAGGAGGAGGGATGCCTTAATAAAATTACTCTTCTTTCTACATATGTATATAAGTATGTGTGTATGCACATATGTATATTCTAATTATGTAGACGTACAAGATATTTGTGGGAAGTTTCTTATTCTTCAGATCAAAACGTTCACATTTGACTTTGCTGTAAACATTTTCTTCGGGGAATGGGATGCATAAACATATTCTTTGACTGCCAAAACTCTTTCTCGCTCCTTTTTCTCTAATAATTTTAATTTTCTAATGTAGTTAGCTTTCAATCTTGTCTCTTCTGTGCAGTCGTTCATGGATGTGCAGTTTCCAAATGGCCAGGTCACTTATGTATCTGGTGAAGGTTTTTCAACTAGTGCATTTCTTCCCCTCTGTGGTGGTCTACTTCAAGCACAGGGTCAATATCCAGGAGAAATGAAATTTAGTTTCTCTTGCAAGGTGCTGCTGCAATTATCCAAAACTTACTTTCCTGAATATTTCTCTAAAATCTCATTTATATTACTGCTGACTTCTTATCTTTCTTTTTGGACTCTGATATCAAATATTCAACTTATTCAGAACAAGTGGGGGACGCGCATAACGCCTACATGGCAATGGCCTGACAAATCATTTGCGTTAGGACTGGAGCAGGCGTTGGCCTGGAAGAGATCTGGTCTCATGGTGAGGCCAACAGTCCAATTAAGGTAAGTGTGATTGCTTTATTTGAGGTAACAGATATGAAATGCCACCCTTAAGTCCTTTTCCATGCGTTTCTTTCTCACTAACATTGTTCTTTGTTTTTAAATATCTAGCCATGCTTATTGTTCTCATGGAGCCAGTAGGAGTCATTTTAGGCTGTGCTGTAGAACTCACTCTGTTATATTATCTTCATCCACGATCCTCTTTCAGTGTTTCTGATTCTGATTTACAGTCTGCGAACTTCATGCTTAGAGTTCCTTATACATTTTTCCAATTTCAGTTTATGTCCAACTTTTGGTGGAAGCTGTCCTGGAGTGCAGATGGAAGTTACCCATTCCGTGAAGGACGAAGTGAATCTTAGCTGTGGCTGTGCCCTTGCAAATCGTCCTTCTGCTTTTGCATCCGCATCTGTAAGTCACTAAGTGGTTAAACATCTTACTGATGGCTGATAGAATGGTAATATAAATCTGAATAATGGCTGTTTATCCATCCTAACCAAGTGGCACTCGTTTTCTTTCTTGTTTTTGCTAAAATTAACCTTGTTCTCTTCCTCGAACATGGATGTAGGTTGGGAGGTCCAAGTGGAATGGAAATGTTGGGAGTGCCGGGGTAGTCATGAAAGTGGAAACTCCGCTAGACCATTTTGGCAGCCCTTCTTTTTCAGTTCAGTTAAACAGCGGGGTCGAGTTTTAACTTTGCCGACTTCCTATCATCTCGTCTTGTGTTCGAACTGCCTGCCGCAGTTAATTGTATATACAGTGTTCAGGGTGACGCTTGTTCGTACAGTACCTTTTCAGTCGCGCTTGAAGCTTAGTAGTTGTCTCTTGTAAGTCGCAACTGTGATCTATGCACATTATGTGTGTATTTGTGTATATACATGTCAAAATATGTTTTGCTACAAGAACTCGAAGAACAAGGAAAATTGAAATTTTCTATTTCTTCCTTTTCTTTTCTGGTGCATTTAATTTATGTATTTTGTAAGATTATTATTATGTTTTGTCATCATGTAAAATAGGTTTCATCATGTAAAGCATAATACAGAAGAGTCAATTTCATTTATCATAATTAAACTTGTAAATAAATTTAATTTTAAGTACGAAGCATGAATTAAAAAGGTCAGTTTTCCGCTACTTTCTTTAAGCAATAACTAATATTGGGTTAATGCTAAAAAATTTAAATCATTTATGTAAATCAAAAATATATTAAATTAAAATATAAACTATAAATAAACCGAAAAATCTGGCAATAGTTCATTGACCGACCATATAATTAAAAAATATAGATCACTTTGTAAAATGACCTCTGACCATAATTATAAAAAATAGATCACTTTGTAAAATGATTTCTAACCATATAGAATGTATTTGAAATTTTTTCTATGATAGAAATATAAGAAATCTTAATTATTGATCATCGTATAGTTTACTGTTCAAATTCACGATAATCTATTATACTTCCTTCGTTTAATTCAATAACTAGTATGTGTACCCGTGCAATACACGTAGAATTAATAAATAATTAATATTCTTTTTAATTTTAAAATCAATGTTGTAATAGAATCAATACAAAATTTTTAAAAAATATAAATATATTTTTAGTAGATAATTAAATAACGGATTAAATAGAATATATGAGATTGTTTAAAATATTGCGTGTTTTATGTAACTATATTTAAAAAATAAAATAATATATCTCGGTAGGCCGCAAACAGATAATAAGAACACTATTGTAAAATGAAATAATTATTACTTAATTTGAATAATAATTGATTAATTTAGTATAAATTTAATTGTAATAAATTATATAATCATAATAAAACGATATAATTATATATTTCACGATTCATACACGTTTAAAATTCAATTGTTAGTGTAAAATAATTTGGTTGCACCATGCTGTCCCACTGTGCTTGAGGTCATTTTAGGTTGGTTCGGGTCTAGGAATGTAAATGGATCAAATAATTTTGGTTCGATTCGGTATTCAAATCACAATTTGGTGATTCAAATTCGAAATTTAGTGATTCGAATTCGAATAAGAATAGTATTTTTTATTTCATTTATATTTAAATACAAATCAAATATTATAATATTCCATTTGATATTCGTAAATATTCGACTAAATATATAAATAATATATTTATATTTATATAAATATATTTTTTCATATAATTATTTAAATGTAAATCTATTTTGTATATTAAAAAATAAATTTCAATTTAACGAATATTAACGACGAATTTTTAATTTAATATAGACTATACAAAGTAATGAAATGAGTATTAATTTGATAGATGTTAAAAATATTTTTTTATTACTATACACGTTCTTGATTTGTTAACAGTATAATATCTATAATAAATTTATATATTGATTTGTTAAATAATCATAACTTTTTATATTAAATTTGTTTATTGCATATCATATATCAAATTAAAGTTCATCTTATGATCTTTAATTTAAGATCCATATTGCATATAATTGCATAAAAGAAATTGAAAGATAGTATAAAAATTAAAAAATAGCATGAAAAGTAAAATTGGTTATATTTAAATACAATTTGTTATTTTAGTTGTTCATAATAATATTAATAAATTGTGAATTGAACATGTATTTTGTAAATTATATTTTGAAAAATAATTATAGTTTAAATTTTGACGCTAAAATGTTTACGTTAAAAATCATGTTTTTATATATTAAATAGATACGGGTTATAATAAAGTTGGTCAATTTCCCTATTCGGAAAAAACGATAGCTTTAAACAATTAATGTAGGCTCATTCTTAATATGCGTACTAAAATCAAGTAAACTTATTTTAATGAAATGAAATGGAAAAATTATTATGCATAGAACTACAGTGTATCATATAATGATTGTCGCAAAAAAATGCATTATATTAATATGTATATGTGTCTTAATAATACAAATGCATTATTTTTTACTTCTTTGTAAGAATATCTTTTTACATTCTATCGTTCTTTTTCGTCCTCATTTTTTGCTCTATTTTTAATATAAATAATTAATATTTATAGAACTTAATGTGTGTTGAGTTCACGAAAGCATTAAGATGTCGATTGATTAAGGGGGTGTTTGACTAAGCTTATAAGCTTCTTAAAAGAGCTTATAAGTTGTTTAAGAGTTTATAAACTCCTTAAAAATGTTTGGCAAATTAAACTTGAGAGCTTATAAGTTGCAAAAATAAGCTCTTGGAACTTATAAGTTATTCCAAAAATAAGTAGCTCCACCCCAACTTATTTTCTCTAGCTCTTGCAATATAAGCTCTTTAAAATAAACTTAGCCAAACACCTTCGATTTAGAAGAAATCTGGATATATTCGAGAACAATGCCTCCTTGTAAACACAAGGAGATTTGAAGATGTCCACATTAAGAGGCTGCTGCCGATTTTTGAATCCAGATTATACTTATTAATAGCTCATGGTTTATTTGATATTTGCGAACAATAATTCTGAGAGAGAAGGCAAATATGAAAAAAATAGATTGGATGAAACATATAAAGATTACATCAGTGTAAATTCTTAGTCAAAAGAGCATCATAATAGATGAGATTCTGCTTGTGCTAGAATGCCACAAGGATGGAGTGACTAATGGAATACATATAAACATCTTAAGTATCCCCTAAACACTTCCTCAAAGATAACGCGAGCTTCTACGCTTGCTTTGTTATCCTCTTGTCCCTTATAGGCAATTCTTTGGGTTGTTGAGCTTCGTGAGGGTGGTCAGGACCAGTGTAAACCTTGAGATGGGTAAATAACGATCTACCAAGCTGCAGACAATCAAAAATTTGCTTATAAGGGGCACAAGAAATATATGAAATGTGTATTCATGATCAATTCTGATTCTTGTATTAGTAAGTAATATAGAGGTAATCTTGCCAGCACGTTCAGACTAAAGCACACTTCTAAGAAAGAGTATTCCTATAATACATGATAAAACTGAAATGAATATACTTAAAAATCACTCTTTTTTAAAGATTTGGAACATGTACATGATCATGAAATTCAACCTTCAAAACAATCTTCTATGATTTGGAACCAGAACACATATACTTGGGCCTGTTAATAACCATGTCTTGGCTCATTATATGCTACTCAAATCATATTACTAAAAATAACACCAAAATAGGAAAAACATACCCGCCCTTTAGGAAGCATCCCACGGACAGCATGCTCGATGATTCTTTCAGGAATTCTTTTCTGAAGCTGATCAAAAGTTTCCACTGTCATGCCACCAGGTCTTCCTGAGTGCCTTCGGTAGAGTTTCTGTGTCCTCTTCTTCCCAGATACAGCAACCTTCTCAGCATTCACCTATTTAATACCAGTATGAGGTATATAATTGTGAATTCCCGAATACCAAAATCCATCAATTTACTGGTAGAATAATTGCAACAGTTTGATAGAGTCTTAACACAGCATGGTTGAGATAGCAGACCAAGAATAAAAATGATAAGTAGCTAATAGACCCCTACTACTGAAAAGTGAAAAATAATAAGCTTCTCTTAAAAAGAAAATCCTTCCTAGAAGAAATTAATCAAACAATTTAAATGGAACTTTAACATTTGTCCACCATAATAAAACAATATATGGATTAAAAGAAATCCATACCATTTCAACCCAACTTACCTACATCTTAAGCCAGTTGCAAGATGTTTGGTTCGGGGATTAAGTGCTTCACATGGTGAAGTAATTAATCGGTCACAAATGAATTAATCAATGTAATATCATTGTTAGAGTTATATAACATCCAACTCCAAAAAAGATATCTCATCACGCCTTTAGTCCTTGCACAAGTTCAGATTAAAAAAAAGAAAATTAAGTAGTTGTTCAGAACTTCATATTAGTCATATAACTGCAAATGGGGTTCGGCTACCAATTACTTTAAGTTGTGATAAGCACAAACAGTATGTTCATTGCATGCCAGCTTACCACTATAACATGAGCTCCCATGTCGACACTAGGAGTGTAAGTAGCTAGATTTTTCCCCCTGATATGAATGGCTATTGTTGAAGCAAGTCTTCCAAGAATCTTGTCACTAGCATCCACTATATACCAAGTCTTGCTGGTTGGAATATGGTCCTTAGCCTTGGGATACCACGTTTTATTCCATACATCCTGAAATATGTAACAAACATGAGTAATATGATTAGTTTAACATATATGAATGCTGTATAAGCAATATGTGTTTGTGTCTGTTTGTGAAGTAAACTGAGTAAGTTGAAGACTCATCACAGAAGGTACCAACCGTCATTGAAATTATTCTAATTTAGCTCAGTTTACTTCATATTAAGATGAGTCTCCTTAGCCAAGCACACAAAAACAACCAGATCATATTAAGTAAAATTATTCTAATTTAGCTCTCAACAATGGAGTAAAGAATCTTCTCCTTCGTCGCAGATCTTTAATTAATCGTTAATTGTGTCACAAACTTAACATTTCATGGACTCTCAATTAATTCACTAGATAAGAAAATAACCTCGCATATTTCTCTCAATGGTCAGGAAATGTTGACAATAAAACAACTTTTGCAATCAGTCACATTTCACTCATTTGTTCATTTTTAATGTAAATGAGTTCGAGAAGCAGCAAACATTTCAAGAATGATCAAATTTCTTTGGCTATGAAAATCCTAATTTACACATATACACGAACTACAGTATGCTTGCAAGTAAAAAAAAAGCAAGCTAGATTAGAGCACACATCAAAACTAGTTCCCACATTGCAATGCATCGTAAAATCCAGCACAAAAACAAGCTCAAAACCTTATAAAATAAATACATATCTCAACTATCACTGTTCCCATCACAGAAAATAAAGCCCCATTCTGGTTGAGCAACATTGAAACCATAAAATCATGGAAAACAGACCGGGCCAGTGAGATCGTCAAACATCCACTGCTGCTCCGCCGGTATGACTGCGGATTTCTCCTGGCAGCATATCTTGAAGAGGCGCGGGGATTGAAGGTACGGTTTAGAGGAAGCGGCGAGTGAAAATCCGAGGAACGGCGTCGTTCTGAGGGAGGAGGGCGATGGTTTGTGAGAGGGTTTGGAAATGAAGAGTGAAGAAGAAGCGGCGCAGTTGAGCGCCACTGCCATTGTTGGTTCTCTCTAGTTGTGTACGTACTGCGAAATTCTGTAGTCCGTAGATAACACTTTAACAGAGAGGAAGAGGGAAGAAAGTATTGAAGCGGATAAGGTGTTCCTTCACACTATTATTAGGTTTGTTACGTTTTGACCGACACGTGTTTTAATGTAGTATTTTGACTTTAGGTGAAAGAGTGTAGTTAGTGGAGTTTGGGTCCCACTTTTTATTATTATTTAATGGGGTTGAAGTGTGTGTGATATAAATGGAAAGTTTAAAATGTAACAAACATTGATGGACGGCCCAAATGACAAAATATAACAAATATTGGTGGACGGAGGGAGTATAACATTACTCCTATTAAAATTGTTCTAGTGTTAGGCAAAAGTTTCTCTTTCAACCACCAATCACAACCCAACATTTGAACTTATAAGAATAATGAAAAGATAAAGTTGATTGTAGAAATAATATCTCAAGGAAAGGTTTTACAAAGATGTCACCTCCTCTACCACATTTTGTACTAACATTTCCATAACAAACCATCGTGGTAACAATTCTTACTCATGTGCCGTACTATGCAGTCTATGCTAGACCCTAAATCATACTCCCTCCGTCCCACTAAATTAGACTCATTTGAAAAGTAGATGAGTGTATTATTTTAATACAAATGGGTCTAATTTAGTGGGACAGAGGGAGTAACAGTTAGATAGAGCTCCATTTGCTAAGAGTTTGATAATTATATATCGTTCGTTTTGCGGCACGAAGCCGCTGATGCCGAGTCGGCTCCTATGCTGCTAGCTATGCCCTGCTTAGTCCCCGAGGTGTTAAAAGCGAGAATTATCCGCTGAAGTTCATTCAATATGAAAGGTTTGAAGATTTTCTGCGATGGTTAATAAAAAAGTTATATAAAAGTTTCTCGTTAGGAGTCGATATGTTGGATTCACGGTTTGAATGTGTCGAAATTAGATGAAGTTCGGTTTGAAAAGCCAGGCTTGTTCGATACTCGACTCGACTACATTGATGAGTTAAGTTTGAGCACGATCAAACTATGAACGTGATTGAAGACTCTTCTTCAAGTTCGTACAAACTTTGTTTATGGAGTATTCGAGCTCGATTAAGATATTGGCTGCGTGAACTCAAATTGAATTTGATCTTCAACACAAAATATATAAAAATATGACAAGTTAAACTCGAACTAGTCGTGAACACAAAAGCTTGAGTCAAATTCAAGTTGTAATTGTAGTGTGGGTCGTCTTCCTCTTCCACCGGGCCGGGTTCAATAACCCATTTATTTGTGATCGGAGCTTCTTTTCATGCATTGCCCACGCAAGCTATATATAAATATGGCAACTTTCCAATCCTCACGACTACTGAACTCTCTCTTCACCTTCAAAGTCTACAAAATTTCTCCCCAATTCTCAATTTCAGCTTCAAAACCCCTCTTTTCTCCCTCAAATTTAAACCCAGGAAAACCCCTTAATCCTCGACGGAAGAATAATGCCATCCCAAATTGAAGCGTCAGCAGCAGCTTCTGATCTCGGTGCAAACCTGGTTCTAGAGGTTTTGCGATCGATCCCATCGTCTCCACCTACGTGGCAATCTGCCATTATCAGCAACATTTTGATCTTCGTTCTGGGCTCTCCGCTTCTTGTGTCTGGCCTGTCGCTCTCCGGCATTGCTGCTGCTTTCTTGCTAGGCACTCTTACATGGCGCGCTTTCGCCTCTTCTGGTTTCCTTCTCGTGGCCACGTACTACGTCGTTGTGAGCTAAAAAATTCAATATCTTGTTGTTTTTCATTCGCTCTTTGTGTGGGTACGATGGAGATTTGGGGTTTACTATGGTTAATTGAGTAGAAGGCGCCAAAGCTGGTGGATTGAGCGTTTCCCTGATATGAAAATTAAGTTTGTATAAAGAAAGAGCAAAAAAAATGCTTTTGGATTCTGCAGTTTGCTCTACGTGGTTTAAGGATTCGAGATCGTTGTTGATGTTCTTTTCTTTTGTTGAAGCAAATTGGATCTCGTGTGCTGTATGTGTTTTATATGATCATATTTGTGTGGCTATTCTGAATGCATGGATGACAGAATTGAAGTAGCTTTAGTTTTATGCTTTGTCTGGAGATGTAGCTTGATTATATGGAATATTGAAATTAGGGCACTGCAGCAACGAAAGTGAAGATGGCACAGAAGGAGGCGCACGGGATTGCTGAGAAGAGGAAAGGAAGGAGGGGACCAGGTAGTGTTATTGGATCAAGTGCTGCAGGCTGTGTCTGTGCTTTTCTCTCCATCTATGGTTTTGGGGGGGAGGCATTTGTTCGCCTTTGGGAACTCGCTTTTGTAGCCAGTTTCTGCACTAAACTCAATGATACAGTTTCAAGTGAGATAGGGAAAGCTTATGGCAAAACGACGTGAGCAATTGCTTCTCTTGTGCTGTAGTTGTCTCCAATCTCGTTTCCAGTTCTGGAAAGTTATTGCACTTTATGTTAAAATCTCACACACGAATAACAAAGAAATCACTCGTAGATGACTGGAAATTGTGACTCATATCATTCCTTGAAAACCTTATGTTTTAATAATTTCAGCATGTGAAACTCTTTTCACATATTATGGGATTTGGTGCCTCTTGTGGGACTTTTCAATTATCTAGTTGGTGTCAAGGATGTGCTTGTAACTAATCTAGAACAATATTCTCATTGTAGTTATCTGGTGACGACGTTTAAGACAGTCCCTAGGGGGACCGAAGGTGCCATAAGTATTGAGGGAACCTTTGCTGGAGTTATGGCTTCAGCTTTTCTTGCTTCTGTTGGTTTTCTGTTGGGTGAGGTAAATATTATGCTTTCCATCTTTCTCACAGAGTAGAGCTTTTATGCATGGGCATAATATTTTAGTTAGGCAAGAGTTGAAGCCAATATGATCTTTAAATTTATTTATTTTTATTTCATTCACATCAAATAATTATTTGTTTGCTGCCCTATGCTTTGTTTTAACCTTTGTCTTCTATTGCTCATATTTACTTTCACTTGATAAGTAAAATTACGCGACTTGAATATAAGTTAAAAAAATGTTAATCCAAAACATGTAGGCAGAGGAGGCCATAGTTACCTAACTCACTCAACATGACAGCCATAGTTACCTAACTCGTTCAAACGACAGCCATAGTTGCCTTATAAGCTCATACAGCTGTGTCAACACATTCCGTTATGTGCATCACAATTTGCTGTCACCTAGAGAATCATGAACACATTCTGGAACAAAAGGTTAGTTGTCGACTTGTTTGTTACCTGCAAAAGAACAAGAGAAAAATGAGGCTGCAGAAGGAAATGGAAAAGAGAAGGATGTAATTGTGGCTGTGCTATTGAGAAACCACGTAAGGAGCACTATTAGTGCTATTGATATGTGATAAGTCATTTAACTAACATAAAGGCCTATAAGTACTTCCATAATCTGAATTTTATTAGATAAATGTGCATACATATATATAGTTACATTATAAGTATATTATCATATAATTTGTATTGATGGCCAAATAAGTACGGTCAGCAAACTGCATTCCAGGTAAATATGCGAATAGCTAATCAATTTATGCTATTGAAAGTACGAACTAACCTCCTCCTGATTTATAGTAATAAGTTGTTTGAACAATGTAGTTGTGAGATGAGTCTACTATCCCTGTGATGTTATCTTTGACCTTTCTGCTAATTAAAAATCATGTATGAACAGATAAGTGTATCTGAAGGCGTCATATGCGTTATTGCTTCCCAGATTGCGAATGTTGGAGAGAGTATAATTGGTGCTGCATTTCAAGAAAAAAAAGGTTTTGAATGGGTTAGTAACGATATTTATCTTTACCCTTTTCTTCTTTCTGTGACATATTCCATTTCAATCTCTATGCAAACTATAAACTCTTGTTTATTTGTGGTGAACTCTCTCTCTCTCTCTGTCTCAGCTCAACAATGATGTTGCCAACATCATCAACATTTCTTTGGGAAGCATTTTGGCAGTCCTTATGCAGCAACTAGTACTCCCAAACCGGACTTCGTAATCGTCATGTGCAGATCATACAAATATTTGTTCCACTTAGAGAAGGAAACAACAAAGGGAGATAAGAAAGCATACACAAAACTTGCCTTGGGAGGGATAGGTCGAGTAGTCTGCTATCAAGAAATCTTTAAGGTGCTTTTGTTATTTGAAGATCATCATCACCTTTGGAAATGTAGTCCTTTGAGATAGAGCGTAGCATAACCACCATATTCTTTACTAGTTTTAAAACATCTTCTTATACATAAATTTACCATGTGTGTGTGGATTCCCATGAAATCAAATAAAACAACTATCATGCAATTCCCACCAGAGACAGAGAGAGAGAGAGGGTCAATTTGGCAGAAAGCATTGTCACTTTTATTGCGAAAACAATTTCAATTTGATGAATATATAAAGATGTCCCAAACTAAAAAACCAGATGTTTACTACTAAGAATTACACCTTATTATGAACATCACGAGTCATTAACAGCTTTTACGTACATATTTATAATAGTATATATATATATATATATGCAACTAATCATCCAGCAACAACTGAATCTCACAAACAAACCAAACACAATAAAGATAAAGATGCCTCTTAAACATGCAACCCCATCTATTCTAATTCTAACAGCACAGGAAGGATATATCAAAGATGCCTCCTCCACTTTGTGTCGGTACCGTGTCATTGATCCTGTTGGTGCAGATTCTGTAAGGGCGAGGAACTTATGTCGGGCACAAACACAGAAGATTCCGGACTATTCTGGAAATCCTTAGGCCAGTAAAACCCAGATGCTGTGGGCGGAGAAGTAATCTGCGGCACTGCCCAATATGTTTCGGGCACCTGACCTAGGCAATCATCGCCGTCCAACTCACCGTCAGCGACTAGTAGAATTTGGGAGCTATCCAAACGTCCAAGCTTCCCACTATCTGCCTGGTAAAATGCATTTGAAAAACAGCATAAGCAATTTGAAGCTCGTAAAGAGAATATATATAAGTTGTGAGATGTGAGTTTATGAGAAATGCAATAAGACTTCCTCAAGCAACCAAAAGTTTCTCATTCGTGATAAGGAGAACCGGTGAAACATCATCCAAGGTACATAAGAATGAGATGATCAGCAACAGCAACAACATTCAGTATCTCTCATGTGAAACTCAAAATCCCTCAAGTTGAAACATTACAGACATCTTGCTATTCTCTAATAAACTTAGCCAGAAACTATGTCTGGTAGTGGATACATAATAAAAGGCTGAACCACGAAACACTAGTAATATAACTAGCTCTAAAGTACCACTGACCATAATGAAAGAATTAAGACAAGCAAATTGCAGCCAGGTAGGAGGGAACTGTCAAAGAAATAATTTAAAAAAGAAGGAATTCAGGAAGGAAGAATATCATGGAACTACATGAGCTTAAATTTTCAATAAGAGAGTCCGGATCTCAAGAACTTGGGTCATAAGAGAAGAAGAAGGAATAAGGTTTTGGGTCAGTCAACTACATTCACGAAAGAAAATAAAAAAACACAAGAAAGATAGCTAAACAATTCACCTAATAATCTTTTAATGTACTCAAAGGGGAGCTGCAAATTGAGCTCATGTACCATCAACACAGCAAAGATGAAAATCGTATGAGGGAATCTGATGAGGAGGTGAGAGTATGTGTAAATTATAATCTTACAGTACCATGAAAAGCTGTGTGATTTTTTAACAAATACTTTGTTACAAGGAGAGCCACGCCAGGAAAATATTAAAAAAAATTTAGGCCAAAGATGAATGATGCATGAACATGATTACGTTATGCTGCGCTTATGCTGAAGAACCATTCTTAGAACTGAAGATATGAAGCTATTACCTTAGATGAGCTATTATCCATGAAATTGTAGTTCTGACTGAAATCACCATATCCAAGAAATTCATCAAACTGCCACTGTGAAATACTTCCACTGGAGGAACCTCCAGGAAAGGGAAGTTTTGACAATCCAAAATCACCACATCCACTAGCTTGAACAGGCCCGCTTTGAGTGTATTGGGTAGTTGATGCTACCGGGTTGATCTTCAGAAGAGAAAGAGATTCTGGTTCTGAAATTTTCTCAGGATGATTTCTCTTTCCTAAAGATGGTTCTGTATGAGCTTCAGTTTCTTCAAGGCCCACTTTGACTCCTGTAAGTAAAAACCTCTGATGCCCGGATACTAATGAATTTGCTGTGTGTGTAGCAACATCACATTTTCTGCAAAGTAAAGCTCGATCCTCTAAGCAAAAGAAATAGCCAATGGTTTCCTGCATAGTGAATAGCCATAAGAAAGCTACTCTAAGAGGAATATGATATGATGGTTTGATAGGTTAAGGTATATATCTTCTTACAATACATTAATCCATATCCTTAATATTCTTGCAAATTGATAAAATTTCCATCCATTACCCCTAAAAAACTTCAGTTGGTAAGAAACAAACCTCGATACCCTCACTGGATGGAGAGATACGTTACACTCCTGAAAAAGCTATGAAATATTTCATCTAGAGGATACGTGTTTCATATCTAGCAGTAGCAACAGTTGCTCATAGATACCGAGAGTGTTAAAAGCTTAAAAAAAATAATAAACCCATTCATGTCTTAGCTCAGAAATATGCGTTCAACGATCCCTGTGAGAGGATAGATACAAATATAATATATCGTTATAGCTCAGAATCAGCAGACCACTGAGTAATTAAGATAATCTTGAGTACATGCTTATATATCAAATAGTGCATGCATGAAAACAAAATATCACTCCCCAACTTTCCACAGCCAAGCCAAGTAATCATTGGATAAGCCCCCAGACATATTTTATTATACTGAGACTAGTCATCCCCACACTCCAACGCGGTATCAAATTAACAGTACTCATCGCCTTATACACCCCACCATAACCTAACTCTACACATACAAGAAAAAGAATAATAAGAGAAACACTTCAAAACTAAATGACCTCCTTATCCCAAAAATCAAATCATCAATTCCTCCACATGGAAATTCTATACTCCATTAATTAGCAAATGTAAGATTCGCAAACTAAAAATTTCATTAATACCACTTGAATTAAATATATCCGTGATCAATTGAGATAGAGAAAGAGAGATTATGGGATGAAACCTGGCAAATATCACACTTGGGCATCTGGGAAGAGGCGGTGGAGAGCCGGACCCTCTGATGTTTTCCAGCGAGCTTGTTGGCGGCGTGGACCTTCTGATCACAAGACCAGCAGAGCGCCGCCTCATCGGCGCAGCAGAGGACGTTGGCCTCCGCCGCGTCGCACACGTTGCACTGAATCTTCATAAATATCTGGAGAATATCAGAGCTCAATAAGACGTGGACGATCAAAATCCACCTAGCTCCCAAATTGAATTCACAAAGAGTGAATATATATATATAGGTGTAGAAATCTGATGGTTGTGTTGTGGGGAAGAAGAGATGTATAGTCTCTATCTCTACATCTCCAGTTGGGGTTGGAAGGAAGGAGCATTGAATAAAGTGAGGGAAATACGATCAACTTGCACCAACTTCTATACTCTATACTCTCTACTCATTCTTTCTGTTTTTTTTTTTTTTTTAATATATTCTATCTGATCCAATAATCTTGCCACAATTTTTTTATTAAGATGTTCCACTAAGTTATTTTTTTTAAAAAGTTGTGAACATTGCCACCTCTTTTACATTACTTACACTTTTTCTAGTAATCGTTGCAAAAACTTTAAGTCATTTTTATTATGACCGAGAGATTACACTCTTAGATACCGTTTTAACCCGTTTGAATAGAATGATAATTTACATTAATAAAATATAGAATCAAGTATTTAAATAATAAGATTATTAAAATTGTTTAAATTTGAGAAATTTATAATTACGTTCAAATTAAAATTAAATTATTTTAGATTATTTTTGTTAATTAATTATATTATGGAAAATTAAGGTCACTTTACTATTTTCACATTATATTTTTGTAATTCAGATATTTATGAGACACTAGCCGTTTCCAAAATGGGCCTAATAGAATTAGTTTTGGGCCTATAAAATTAGTTTTTGCATATATAAAGATAACAAAATCATTATTTCCTCAAGAAATGAAAAATCTTGAAATTAAGTGATTCTTTGAAAGTAATTTTTTTTTTAAAATTAGTTATGAAGAAAGTAAATTTTGTTGAAAGTAATATTGAATTTAAGCAAATATATATAGAGAAATGTTTTTTTATCTATTATGAAAATAAAATAAGGGAGAAGACAATTTGTTTTTTTGTCTAAAATAATTGTATTTTAATATATTAATAGATTTATACTTGAGCTTAACCAAATCTGAAACAACTTCTAAATTAGTGTAATTAATATTTGAAATAGTTTTTTAACGTATTATTTTGGAATTTGATATTTTCTCAATTTAAAAATTACTCCATCCGTCCATGAAATTGGTTTACGTTTTGACGCGACATGAGTTTTAATAATATATTTCGACTTTAATGGAGATATTTAGTTAGTGGAATTTGGGTCCCACTAAAAGTATTATTTTAAATTGAGTTATTTGTAGTAAATGTGGTGAATCAATTGCTATAAAAAGAAATTTTAAATGTAAATTATTTTGGTGGACGGAGGTAGTAGTTGAAAGCTGGATACAAATTATATTTCTGTTAAATTGAATAATTTAACTTGTTCACTAGCTATCGAGTTGAATAATGTTAGTACGAGTTTAGCTCAGTTTCTATAGCGAGCTTTCACGAAACGAGCTCGAACGTGTTTTTATTGAATCAATATTTGAAACGAGCTTTCACGAAACGAGCTCGTACTCTATACTATATGTGGATTTATATTGGAGTCTCATTCAATAATTATATGTATGTATGATATAGTTTGACAATGATAATAGTTCATATATATCTAAAATATTTAGGTTATGTTTGGTATTCAAGATACGATTGTCATCTTAGGATAATTACACTACACACTAGTGTGTAATGTAATTATTCTAAGATGACTATCGTATCTTGGATACCAAACATGCCCTTATAATAATTGTAGTTTTACTATTGTGATATTGACATATATATTATTAATTATATTAAGACTACAAGTTATTATTATTAGTGCATATATAGTAATAGTAGTACATATAATTAGCTAATACTACATATTGCATTATTTGTGTATTGGCGTTTATGCTAACAGCAAACAGCAAAACTTTATGCAATTATATTACATTTTTCAAAACATGGATTATATAATACTTATTAATAAAATAAAATTCAAAAGTATGGAATAAATTTGAATTTCGGAAAACTGCCTATAAGGCTATAACAATGAAAAATTGCACAAATTAAAGTTAACCTTAAAATGAATGATAAAAGCAGACTAATATTTATTTATGCACAAATTGGAAATTATCATGCATACAAAGATAATTTTTTAATATTGTTTAAACCTTTCTGATTTTATCTGCCTCCCCTTAAATTTACAATTCTTGTAGACGTGCAGTAATTTTGAGATGCACAAAATAAAAAATAATTAAATATTTTCTTCGATTCATCATTTTCCATCATTTTATTTTTCACAAAAAATAAGAAACATATTTTATATTATAAGTTGGGTGGATTCATCACCATATATTAAAATATTTTCTCATGGCGTGCGTTAATGCCCAAGGTTAAGGTCTCGGGTTCGAGTCCTCCGTGACACGGCCATGTAATTTAAATGTTAATGTAATCCAATTTTTTAAAAAAAATATATATTTTCTCATATAATTAAAAAATTTAATGATATGTTAATAAGTTTGAAAAGGGAAAAATGGAAAGGAGTGAAGTGTAAGCTCAATTGTAAGTTAGTTAGTACCCAGATTTATATATAAGGAAGTTTTAAAGTGGTGTCTTTGAACATCACTGACAATGTAGTATAAGAATTAGAGCATTTAACTACCATAATTAATACATAGAAAAAAGTTTTAGGTGAACCATAAATTTTCGAGCTGTAGTGTTTAATAATGTACAGGCACGTAACATCAACGACAACAAAATAAGGATATATTTATGGTTTATTTGCGCACATGTTTTAAATCATATAACAAATAATCATTATGTAAAAAAAAAAAGGGGGAAAATAGCTCAACCATTCATTTTAATAATATTTTTTTACAAATTAACTTATATTTAAAATTAATTTTCACATTCCTAAAATAATGAATAGTATTTAAATTTGATTTAATTGATCGCAATCATTCGTTCTAGATAGATTAATGATCTAAATTTATTCTCATTTCTTACACATAATTTTTTAGGGTAATAGGTAAAATTACCCACTTTTATAAAATAAAAATAAAAAATACTCACTTAAAAAGAAAAGATAAAAAATACCCACTTTTTACAATAACATGATGAATTTCATCATGTGATCATGTTATTCAAGTTATTTTAAATTTGAATAACATGAACACATGATCAATTTCATCATGCTATTGTAAAAAGTGGGTATTTTTTATCTTTTATTTTTAAGTGAGTATTTTTTATTTTTTACTTATCAAAATGGGTATTTTAGCATTTACCCCTAATTTTTTCCTCATATAAACCTAACCCGATTAACATGTATTAGGAAAATGTTATTGTACCCGATTTAATATTTAACTAATGTTACTTAGTTTATAAAGAAATTGATTAATCCATGATTATGCACTAAGTAATTAAAATGATCTACAACGGAAGTAAATGATTTTCCACAAACAATAAATTGATTAACTCAGAAACCAAAATTTCTACAATTATTGCTTGTTAAACACATATTTCTATTTGCCACAAAACAGGTTCTCTGTGGCTCTTCTTAATACTTGTGCGCATTCTTTTCTTTTTAGACCACAAAACACTCAATATTTTAATATTATATTTTGTACACGCATATTTCAAAAATAATTAAACCAATACTGGCTCCTTCACAACACACTTTATGTGAAAATAAAAATTAGAAAGTGTATGTTGTAGTCTCTTTCTTTGGCAACTATATTTGATTCCTCCATTTTCCAAAACTGAAAATGAAGTTGAAGCTGGGTCCTGATTTTGGAAACTCTTTTTTAAATCCATATCACTATCCTTATTGCAGAAACAGCAACACACGGACTCATATGAATCTGAAATAAGAGTTGTTTGTACTCTCCTAAACGTAAATGCTCACCCACCTCCGGCGGAAAGAGTTAATATGCTTGCGAATCATGTGACATACATAGTAGATAAATTTTAATTTTTTAATATTATTTTTCACTTTTCGTCTATGATTTATTGATTAATATATATAGTTTAATATTATTAAATACAAAATAATAATAAAATAAAAAGACTAAAAAACGAATATGACAATGATTCGTATGCTGATTTGATATTGTCATATCAGTCATGCACACGTTAGTGGTGCCCGCCAAGGAAGATTGAAGAGTACTATTCTAATAAATCAATTCAAAACCTATTGAATGAAATCCTTAACAAGAGCAAATTGATAGTTTAAGAGTGTTACTTTTAATATAAATAAAAAAAACTTATATCTTGTTGTAATTTCGATTCGATTCCACCACTTCTATGTGTAAATCAAGTGCGAAAATAAAAGAAAGGTAGGGTGTGTGAACCCTAATAACTTTATTCTCATATATATATAAATGATTCACTTTACAAAGATGTACATTATCTTAATAAATACATAAATATTCTAATAGTAATGTCCATCTCAACATATAACATTTCATCTATAATTTACAAATTTAATATTTATAAGTTCATATAAAAAATGGTTCCATAGTTTGAACCCCTAAAAGTGGAATCGAAACTGAATCAGGAACCAAGTTACACAGTTTCGGGACTACCGGTTAGGCTTTGATTCCCGGTTAATTTGGGCAGTAGCTCTATTGTCCAAGGATAAACAAGAGCTTCAAGACAAATTTGAAGAGAAATGCAGATCAATCCATGTCTTATTTATCTGAATGTTCTCATATTTAATATGTCCATTCTAACAGCAATAGGAATTTAGACGCTTGATGAAGTTTTAATCTATGCAGACAGAAAAGGAAACTCGATGAAATGTATGATTTGACAAGAACTGAAGTTGAGTCATTGAAGCAATCAACAATCAAACCTGTGAACCATTTCGCTATAGAACCTGATTTGTTTTCCAACCCAGAGACTAGACTATAATGAATAACAAAGACTAATGTTGAAAATAGTTATATTCTGAGGCTTGCATTATAAGTTCGTGTTCTTCCATAAATACTAGTTAACCTACTCGCCGACAGATTGATCGGTTCTCGCTCCCAACACTCGAGGGCAGAGGGAGGATGTGTGGCCACTGGCCACAAAGACAAAATCCTCACATTCAGCACCAGTGGTGACACTCATGAAAGACAGATGGACTACTACATCGTCTAATAGCTCGTGGACTTAGTTAGTACCCTCAAGAATAATTGGACAAAATTGGAGAAAACTATCTACCTCCTACTCCTACCTCCTCTTAAGCTTCTATTTTTCTTACACTGTGGGGCAGTAGATGTTGTGGCAAGTACAATTTTAACGCTGGAGCTCTTGATGAGAGCTGAAGAGTGTCTCCATGTGCAATAGATCGGATCACGTGAAAACCATCGATATATAGGCACCCTTCTTGGCAATACCATGTAATGTCCATGGTCTCATCAGACTTGACGAATCCATGCATTGCGTGTGGGATGGGTTCTGGAATCGGCTCCCTCGCCATGAACTGGAGGTCCTTCGACAAAATGGGCATTGCAGACCCACCAGCTGAAAGCATTGCCGCCGTTGATCCAGTAGCTGTTGAAACTCTGAGGCCACTCGATCTAGAGTGTAGTAAAGAAGAGACAGGGTTCTCGTTCCGCATGATCCTATAAAAGGAACATATAACAAGGGATATCAATAATATGATTAAGATGTTCAGCTTGTTTGTTGTATACAAGAATTAGGATGGCATTCGTTACCTGAATGAGAGCCGGGAAACCATTGACGGACATGGGTGCGCCAACAGAACATCATTTAGAGCAGACACTGAGATCAGCTTTGAATTTAAACTAACAGCTATCCTTGCCAGTTCAGAGGGTTCATATAGATCCTTGAGGATATCAGATACTACCTGTGAAGAGAAACTCATGCAAATGAGTGCTCTTGACATAAGGGAAGCCACTTCCTCCCAACCCAAGAACTTAATTTATTAAGATATAGGACCAAAACGCAGAACCAGCTTGCAACATGTTTTAGTATCCCTTTCGAGTTTAAACTTTAAAGTGGCAAAGAACCAATCTCCAAAAAAAGTTACTAGACAGTAGAAATATTTACTGACTGATGTGACCAGATTGGTCATTTCCAGATCAGAGTCCCTTTATTGAATTTAGTAGCAATCTCCCATTTAGATGATGTACCAATGAAATTGACAAGACAAGTTTCAGACGCGGGACCCAATTTACTCCTAGCCAAGTTCATGAACTCTTGTTCTTGTAACCAGATTCATATGTAAAGGATGATCATGTCTTGCTTAATCTTTGCCTGTTGGTACAAAGTAAGATTGAACTTACTCACTTCGAGTTCCTAGATTCCTAAACTGTACGAATATGCAGCATCTTTGTCCAAACAAGGAGTATTTACATAGATGAAATTTAAATCAGTTGCTCCTGACCAAAAAAGGTCTTAAATACCCATCTGATTCTATATTGCATAAATATGTAGCAATACCAATCAATGTAGGAGCCAACTAGTTTCCAATATATGTGTAACAAAATTAGCTATAGCTCACCTGTTCAAAGTTGTTGGTAGTAGCAGCACAGAGATAACCAGTGCTCCTTGAAGCATCGAAATCTTCACGGAACTCCTCCACCTAAATGAGATAACAACTCTATCCTTAAACGAACTAGTTATGGATGGGTAGAAGATTCTGAAAGAGAAAATCAGTGAAATAATAAACCTCTTCCGGTCGAGTTGGATCAGAATTCACTCCGATAAGTGGAATTGAATCATCAAGAAAGTGGCTAGCATGTAATAGTGTGCCATCACCCCCAATCGCAATGACCAGATCTACATCACGGATTGGCTCAGATAGGTCGGAACGAAAAACAATTTTCGGTTGAGTGACTACTTTTGCCAAAATATTCTTGCAGAACTCAGTTGCCTTCTTATGAACCATCATCCTGTCATGTAAAAATCGTAACACCTGCAATGTGGGAAACTCAGATCACATCTTTCTTTGACTAAACCTCCATGAGGTACACGTATGCTAAATGTGTGTATACAAGAATGGACAAGGGAACAAAGATAAAAACATTTAACATTTTGGCATACATTCATGTTCTGGAAAAGGACAAGATGATATAGTATAAGTTCTCACGACCAAAGACTAATGATAGATTCACTTACCCCAAACTATTCAATAAACCAACAATTGAGACACATATAAGCTTCATATGCAGTTTTCCGATTCTTTTTTCCAATTTTTTTTTGCATATTTCTAGTGCCAAGTCACAAACTACGGCGTCGTCTCGGCACTAGTTTTTCAATAGTATAAACAGAGACATGGTTAAATTGAATACAACGCGCGCGCGCACACACGCACACTGAAATAATAAGACAGTTAATCTAGCAATTCTTGAAAGAAAAAAGAAGAAAAAGGTTTTGATAGTGCAGTATGAAGAGTAAGGTTACTTTGGTGCGATTGGAGGAGGGGGCAGCGGCGAATTCATGAGAAGGGTACGTATCAAATGGCTTCAACAGCAGCAACAATCGCTTCCGCATCATTTTTATGATTAATACTTGCTGTAATATTCACATTTACCGATGGAATTTCACTCTTAATCAGAGCTCGACCTATCTGTATATAGCGATCGTTCGCCTCTACCCGCCTCTACCCGCAAAATTGTAACCGTCGGAGATTAGTTAAACACACTCGAAATGGTTAGAAAGGAAAAGGGATTTCTTCTAATTTTAAAAATTGGATTCCACACATATGTGATATATATATATAGGTGGGCTATAATGAAAATATATCTATTTATATTTTTTATGCGATGGATATAATTAAATTATGCCCTAATCAATAAGTCATGATCAGAAAGAATAACAAATTCCCGATTTTCAGTCATAAAATATTTTAAATAAGATATATACAAAAATTATCTTTTAATCTCCACCATTGATCTAAATAATTCAACAATCAAGATTTATTTTTAGTTAACCCGTACAGAACCATTTTTAGAGAATAGATCAAATAAAAATAATTCTTTAATCATTTATATCTTATTAATTATTATTTTTTATTCAGGAATGTTGGACTGCCCATCCCTCAATTTATAGCGAAATTTTACAATCGAGAAGGGTGGGCAACAACCTATAGAGTACCAGATTACACATGTACCTCATAAAAGTACTTGGATCTACCCGTCGATGTGGCAAATGTGCAAGTGTTGCCGAATAAAGCTATAAGAATGACTGGTTGACCGAGACTTAGTAGACATAGATCAGGAGGTGAGACATCGAGAAGAAGAAACAGAGGAAGTCGAAGATGCTCTCATTGTGGCATGATATGACATTCTGGTTCCGATTGCCCTCAGTTAGAGGATGATTTTTAGTTGTTTAATTACTATCACTTTCAATATTATTAGTTGTTGAATTGATATTATGTGGATATGTTAATTGGTAATATTTAGACATTATTAGTTGTTTAATTTGGATATTTTAATTGTTATTTTCGGATAATCAAATCCCACTCTCCACAGATTATTACATTTTTTAGTTTGTTATGTACTTATTTTATGTTTAGTACTTTTTATTAATATTAATTAAACGAAAATATGTAATGGTTGAGTTGGTCTAATGCACCCCTTTAAATTCTCTAGTACTTTTTATTAATATTAATTAAATGAAAATATGTAATGATTGAGTTGGTCTAATGCACTCCTTTAAATTCTCTAGTACTTTTTATTAATATTAATTAAAAGAAAAGATTTGATGACTGAGTTGGTCTAATGCGCCCATTTAAGTCCTTGTATGTAATGGCAAGGGTTTAAATCTCACTCTCAACTATTTTTGTGTTTGCTATGCACTTTTTTATGTTTAAGCATTTTTTTGTTTATTATTCACTTTTTTAATGTTTAGTACTACTATTTATTATATTTATTAATATTAATTGACTAATATTAGTTGATTAATTAGAAAACATATTTTTATAATGTTAGTTGATTAATTGGTACAATTGGTCAACATATACAAAAACTAAAAGTTCATTAATGTTACAAAAACTAAACGTCTGTAATGTCACAAAACTAAAATTATGTGAAGCTACAACTTTACGATATAATTTAACATGTTTATTGCCCCACGCGATCGTTGGGAATCCACTGATCTGTCGCCGACGGTCATGCAAGCCATTGGACCGCAACTGTGACTATCTGTTTGATGGAATTGTCGGACATCTTCAACAAGCTTCCATGTGAACGGCTGATTGCCATTGCCGACGTTCTGCTTGTTCATCGAATAATAACCAGAATACTTCATCACTATTGGAAGACCGTAATATAGTGGCCTCAACGCTTTTATCCGTGAATTTTGAACTTTGGTAGTAATGTTATGAATATTAGAGTCGTACAACGTCAATGTACGACTCGACAAATGAGAAACTATAACTACAAAGTGCTTTTGAACACATATAGGAAAAATCACCTACAATAAGAAAACATGCATATATCACATATAAATTAAAAACTAGAAACATGCATATAATACATATTCATAATTAAAAAAATTAAAAATTAGAAAACATACTTCTGTCGCGTTCCACCACTCTATACACGTGGATCCCAATCTTTTGCCATGAATGACCTCCAATAACCCAACTGTTGGCACCTAGTTGAGGGATATGTAACTCTCGACGAAATGACATCGCTCAAAGTGGATCCCTTTATTCTTCATATCCGCGAGACAAGCGTCATACTCACGCTCCATTTTCGTCTACAAAATCAATGTCAGTTAAATAAATAAAACTACAAATAATAAAATTAATAATATTCAAATCTTATTTAGTTAATGACTTACGAAATACTCAATTTTGCAAATGATGGTTCTCCCCTTCATTTGATCGGGATAAACGTCGTTTCCACGTATCAATCTTGACTGAAATATCATCATATACAGGTCGACCGTCTATAAAAAATAAATTATAGGAAATTAAGCCAAAAGTAGTAATGTCAAATGAAACTCGACTTTATAGGTTATTTACCTCCGAAAAGTAATCTTCCTCGAAATCCATCATCTGTTTGAACCATTCAACTGTCAAAGGATACTCAGTCTCGATGGTATTCACTAACTTATTCTGAGACATCTGCCTAAAACGTTTGATTTTTTCGCATGTCTCGTCATCTAGATAAACAGGTTCCTGTGGAGGCTCATATTGAAGTTCTTCCACAAAGAACTCCTCCAAGGGCACGTATTCTTCAGTCTCTTGCAGATCACTAAAATAAGATGATCCAACGTGCCCCATCGTGGGTAACTTTAAATTAATTTCTAAAAATTAGAAACTGATAACTAAAAATAATGAAATAATAATAAACTAAAACGAAAACTAAACAAAATTACCTGTTGAGGTTGAAAATCAGACGTGGAATGCTGGATGGTAACATATGGAGCATCGATCGTCGAGATCGGCAGTTCGGACGTCGAATGCCGCTCGTATGAGGGGACATACATCGTCGAGCTGGAAGGCTGCACACCCGGCGCATATGATACGCCGAACTCGGGGATAACGAGTCCAAACTGCCAGCCAAGTCCTCGACAGATGAAATGAAAATCGACCCTGAGTTAGAGGGGATGACAACATCTGTGTATATGGGCTCAGACATCAATACCATCTGTCCGGAGAAGCCACCACTGGAGTATGGAAACTGCTCCGGGTACGAGCCTATCACCTCGGCTATCATGGTCAGCTGCTAGAGCAACGTGGTAGATGGTCGAACATTATTATCATCAGCTGAAGCATATGATGGACGAGCCGAGTCAGTAATCGGCGGGCTACGTCTCCGAGTATCTACCACAGGAGAACTCAGTCGTGAAGTGTCACACATCATCTTTTCGACCAGACTTGTCATCCACTTCTTCATCTGGTCTATCCAAGAATCGATATGCGCGTGCATCTAATCCATCAAGATATCAATATGCTCATGCATCCGCCTCTCTAATGCAGTGAGATCAGACCGTCTGATGCGTCCCACATCATCGGTGGAACGTCTTAGAGGAGAAGGACCTCCATTGCTACTGGATGATGAATCAGTGGGAGGTAGTCGGGCACGCTTCTCCCTATCCAGACGACGTCTGGGTGGTCTTGTAGCCAGCTAGCTCGGTTCGGATCTCTCATCCACCACATAATGTCCCGAGCGCGGTCGCTGGCTATCCTTCTCTGAATTTCTGAAACTCTGCACCCCAGAGACCGCTGGCCTGTGCAAAATACGAAATTTTAGAAAATTTGAAATTGAAGCTCGTCTCGATAGGAATCCGTAGCCGCAAACGGATCCAAATTCGGAGTTGTAACAAAGGAGAACGAGCCAAAATAAAATTGTTGCGCAAAATGCAACAATTTTGTGTATGACTATGCTCTCGCGTTCTTTCTCCTCTCGTCTTTTGCCCGTAACTCCTAGCAAAATCCCGTCCGGTTTTCTCGGTTCGTTCGGCTTAGCATCTTCAGCATTTCCGGCATCATTTAAGCTTCATTCTTCGCTCATTCTATCATCCTACGAATAAAACAAGAACAAACAAAATACGAAGTAAAAACAAACTAAAAGACACGAATTCGACACCACATAAAATCCAAACACGACAAAATATAAACCAAAAACACGCACAAAAATGAGCTAAACACTCCGTGTAGATCGAGGACCGTGAACCTCCTCGATCACAATAGGTGGTGCTGGATGTCTAGCACGACGCAGCTCAGTCGGATTCCTCGTAGTAAGACTCGTCAATTGAGCATACTGCACCGAGGTCGGATTCGGGCACTGGACAGACAGGTTCCACGGTAGCTCTCTCTTGCCCTCTTTGAGCTCTATGTTGATCATATCATATACCTGCATCAAACACGAGAATTGTAATAATATTAATTAACATATAACAATATCAAATATAAATTAATATATATCTAATTATTAAATTACCTCCAAACTCTCGTAGAAAGCGTGCAAGTCACGCGTATCCAGGCTCTTCCGAAAATTCCATCACAGGCGACCTGTCCTAACCTGAGAATCACCTTGAATCTATCATCAATGCCCATGCCGGACCGTAAAAGTGGTACTTCTTGTTATCCGAAATCTTCCACACATAGTTCTGGAGGATCTTGTACGAGTACGCACACCAAGGATACCAGTAGAATCTCTCCATATCACCGGCTAGTGCCCAAAGCCACGAGAACGCTATCTTTTGGCCGTCATGCCCGAAGACAAAGATATAGGCCACGAGCACGTGGGCGACGCCGATGTAGATATCATCATCGGCTCTAGGGATGCGTCTTCTGCTCTTGAAGCGGTTGACCAAGTTTGCAGCGGTCATACGGAGATCGCCACCGCACACGATCTGGAACAGACGTAGACGGTTTGGATCGCAGGGGGTAGTACTATCGAAATTCGACTCCCTAAATCTCAAACCCGTGATCAGGGCGTGGTCCCGCGCCGTGTACTGCACATCAGACCCGTTGATGTGGAACTAAATACCCCACACCGACCAGATAGTGCGGCAAGCGAGGCTGTGTATCGCCTGAGAAGACAGCGTGCCCGGTGTACAACCGATAAAATGGCCTAACGGTCCGTTTCGAAACCTCTCGAGCAGCTCATAGCTCCCGACATCTATTAAGGTGTCCTTAACAATCTCTAACAAGCTAACCCTATAGTAGGTATTCACTTGCGATACCCAATTCAGTGAACCGGATCGACGGTACCACGGAGGCTCTGATTCCTACAAAATTTAGACATTTAATTAGAAACAATATACATTATTGAACTTAAAAATATATACAAGCACAATGCAACAACAACGGCTGACAAATTCTCATTGAAAAACATCCACCGCTGGTGAGGATCGACCAACGGTGGATGCTTTCTACAGTGATGTTGCCAATGGTTGTCATATAATAAGAATCAAAAGGTACTGTAAACATGCATTACACAACAACCGCTGGCGTATACCCATCGAACATCATCCACCGCTGGTATAGCCAACACGCGGTGAATGCTATTTTTGCCAGCGATTGTAATTGTTCTATGACATTCAGACAATACTAAAGCATAATATGTGACAACCGCCGGATAAATCAGAACAAATCAAGGCTAACGGTGGTAATTTCATAACAAAACATGCTTCTTGGCGGTGGATAAAACAGAACATGCAGAAACAAACAATACAAACATCACAAACCTGAATGTGGGGAGGAATTTCGTCATCTGACCCTGCCATGCCTTTGGTGTGAGGGGAGTTCGATGTAGTGATGGTGATTCTTAGCGGTGGGGGGAGGTGTATGGCTTCTGCAGACTGCAAACGACCCGATGAAGGAGTTGTGGCTAGGGGTGTCAATCGGTAACCGGTTCCCGGGAAGAACCGGTACCGAACCGGTACCGGACCGGGAACCGGTTTTTCGGGAAATAAGCCGGTTCCCGGTTCTCAACATTTTCAAATAACCGGTACCCGGTTACCCGGTACCGAACCGGTACCGAACCGGGTACCGGTTAATTAAATTAGTTTAGAATTAGAACCCAGCCCCAGCGAGCGCCCAGCCCTTTCTCCTTTTCAGTTTTCAATTCAAATCAAAATTCAAAGAACCCAGCCCTTTCTCCTCTGAATTATGTGATTTCACGTGACGGGTACGCCTCAGTCCTCACTCACCGGCCACCGCGACTTCTTCTTCTTCTTCACATCTCTCCGAGACTCCGACTCTCCCTCTCTGTATGTGTGCCTCTGAGTTATTTTTTCCTCTTTTTATTCTTAAATAAAAAATCATGCTTTACACTTTGCTCTGTAGCAATTTCTGTTTTTGATCGGTGTACGTCATGAATTGTCTAGATTTGATTCCCCAATGTGAAGTTATTATTCTTTATTTGAATAAATTATCTGACGTTTCTTGATGGATTGGATTGAGATATTATTGATTCTTTTATCTTCTTCCCTTCTTATTTTGGAGTTGGAAATTGCATTTTTGTGCTGATTAATTGTTAGCTTGAACATGATAGGACATTAATTCAGTCAGTCTCAGGCTCAGGCTCAGCTATTGAAGTATGGTGATGAAGTATTATACTGGGGAAATTAGAAAACTGCGTAGTAATACGTATACTGGAAAAATATATATTTAAATTATTTTAAAAAAAAAAAAAAAAACCGGTACCTTAACCGGTAAACCGGTTAACCGGTACCGAACCGACCGGTAACCGGTTAACCGGTTTAATTATCGGTACCGGTACCGGTTCCTGAATTTACCTATTTTCCGGTACCGGTTGACACCCCTAGTTGTTGCTGCCAACGACCGATGGATGGGGTCCAGGGAGAGTTCCTTGCTGCCAACAAAAGGTGGGGGAGGGTGGTCGATTCACCGGAAGTTGCAGAGGGAGCGGTGGTGAGCGGTGATCGATTCCGAGAGAGAGAGAGAGAGTTGAGCGGCGGTGATTTGGTGTGAGAGAGAGAGAGAGAGTGTCGCTAGGTCAAAATACAAAATTCAAAGTGTGTGGGTCCCACAGAATAAATTATCTACTTTTTGACCACTTTTCAAAAAGTGGCTATTTTATACATGTAAGTTTAGGTTTTAGGTATTTTTAAGATACATGGATTGTAAATTGGGTAGTTTTAATTTTTACCTGAAATGTATTTTAATTTAAAATATTTAATTATGAGTGCGGATGTATCTTATCTTAATAATTATTTAGTTAAACTCTAATCTTCCTAACTATTTACTTCAGTATAATTTATTTAAGTAGTCGTTCTTACTTTACTACTCTTTAGTAGGGGTAAAATTTTGGTAGTTGGTTCGATTTTGTTCGATATTTGTTCAAAATCGAACTAAATCAAATTAAAATATGAATTGAAAAGATAATCAAATTAAATTAAAAAATCAAATTTATTTTGGTTTAGTTCGGTTTGGTTAGTTTTTGTCCTAATATTTTATTTTGTAATTAATTTTGTTCAATTTTTTGAATAATAAATTTTTTATTTTCTAATTATTTTTATATATATATTTAATAATTTTATATATTAACAAAAAGTTTCATTTTTTTTTTAAAATAAAAGTAAAAATTAAAATAATTTTTTTTCAACATCTTCAATATTTGTCAAGTTTCAAATGATAACAAATATTGTATAATTTATTAAATATTATAATTATATTTGGTACAAATCTAATAAATATTATAATATTATATTAAATTTTCTACATAATGTTTAAAATTTTGAGATATAAGATCAAATATAACAATAAAATAAATAAATATATATACGATAAAATAATACTATTTAATAAACATAAAAATATATTATAATATTATTAATATAATTTGATTTTTCAGACTTTTCGGTTAGGTTTTGTATGAATCCGAACTAAATCAAATTAAAATTCGGTCCAAAAAATAAAATCAACCAAACTAAAAAAAATCAATAACCGAAATAAATTTAATATTTCGATTTGGTTCGATTTTGCTCACCCCTACTCTTTAGAATGTTTCAAAAAGATAACAATTAATATTCACACGACATAATTTATTAACGGAACGAATAATGTAATAAATAAAAATATTAAAAGATATATGTATTTATTTAGAAGTGAGTTTAAACGTTTGCAAATGATTGTGATATGTCATGGGAATAAATAATAAATTTTTTAGAATTTTTATTAATTTTACTTTATAATTTATTGTTTATAATAAAATTTAATATTTATTAAATAAAAATAATAAAATATAAAATACAAAATTGTAATAACTGTTATATATGTATAGGATGAAGTGACATTGCACATCAATTGACATAATAACATATGCCCGCCTCTGAAACGGAATTATTAGAAGCAAATTGTTTGTTTGCTAAAACTCAAACGTAGAGATCCAAAGACGAGGAACCGACCCGAAAACAGTGCTCTGCAGCTCCTAAACCAACCATTGTCCACAACTGGATCCAATTTTTCGGGTTCATTGCCATATCAGAAATCCGCTCCATTTTCACAATCCAGAATATCCCAAATCCAAACCCTAACCTTTTTCGCTCTTTCGGATCCTCACGGTCGGATCCCTCTTTTCAGTTTCATCACCGCCCAAATATCTCATTTTCAGGTAAGAACACTTTTTCGCGCATTAGATCCGACCCGACTTGATGATTTGATGTGGTTTTCGTCCTTCTGCTATCTTGATTTTGGTGATCCATTGTGAAAATTCTCGCTTTTGATCTGGTCGTTGCTCCGTCCCCTGTTTTGATCTGAGCTGTAGATGATTTCCTTTTCTTGGCAATTCATGCGCTGGAGTTGAATTTTATGTGTTGTAATTGTGTAATTTCGTGCAGTTGTGTTGTTTCTGGATGATCCGACCACTTGAACTTGTGGCGTTCCTATGTTTTTGCTGCACTGTATCTGTGTGTGTTAGAATTACCAGTGTCCGAACATGTTCCCGAGCTTCCATTTTCCACAAGTAGCGGTACTTAAGTTGAAAACCTCATTATAAAGTTAGTATTGAAGTAAAAATGTTCCTGAGCTTCCTTTCATGCTGATTTCAAAAGGATTTATTACGCATCAAGGGAAGCTTGGTAAGCAATGTAGTATGGTTTTAGCATTTTAACACCGCAAATGAGGAGATACTATCCAGAGGTCTATTGTGCCTTTCGGATTTCATGTGTGAATATTCTGTTGAGAGTTAATATGCTGGCAGGTAAATGATGTACCGGTCTCAAGTTATCCATCTCTCATGAGAAAGTATGTAAATTTCTTTATTTTTCTGGATAATTTTGTTTTTTGTAAATTTGAATCCATTAGGAAGTAGGAACCTATTCTTTCCATAGGTTATGTGCTTCAAGTGGATTGAATCTATCAGTTCGTATATATAGTTCCAGATCATATCTAATGTAAATAATGGTTTAATGCTCATGTATTCACCGCTTGGTCCATAGTTCTCAAAACATTTTTCTTGTTAAATCCAATGTGATCAGCCAAATCATGGCTCTCTATTTTCTTGCAGTTCAGGTATGAAATGAATGAAGGTTTGGTTATTGCTTTCCATTCTGAGGGAAGTTCTGTTTAGCAGTGCAGTTTGGTATCATTGATAAAGAGCAGGTACTTTAGCATCCAGTCCAAGTAATGGAAGTATTAAATGAGATCCCTGCCAAGAAAACGAAAAGATTGACTTCAGTTGTCTGGAATCATTTTGAAAGAATAAAAAAGGCAGATGCGCAGTATGCTGTATGTCTCCATTGCAAGAAGAAACTTAGTGGGTCCAGTAACAGTGGTACTACTCATTTACGGAATCATTTGATGCGGTGCCTGAAGAAGTCAAATTATGATGTTTCACAAATACTTTCTGCAAAGAGGAGGAGAAAAGAAACTAGTCAGAGTCCTATCCGTCAAAGTAACCTTGGAGTAATAACCATGAGCTATGAAGATGGTAGAGTAAAAGATGAAATCCTTAATCCTATGCCTCTCAACTTTGAGCAGGAGCAGAAGATAGAAGAAGCTATCCAAACAATCAATCTGGGAAGTGTTAAATTCGACCAAGAGCGTAGCAGGTTGGATCTTGCTCGAATGATTATGCTACATGGTTATCCCTTGGGCATGGTGAACCACGTCGGATTTAAAATATTTGTCAAGAATCTCCAGCCATTGTTTGAAGTTAACAACAACGGAGTCATTGAGCTGGAATGCCTGACCATATATGGCAAGGAGAAACAGAAGCTGTATGATGCATTTCGTCATTTTCATGGTAGAATTAGCCTTGCTGTTGACATGTGGGGTTCACATGGAAGCGCCGAGTATATGTGCCTGACTGCTAATTACATTGATGACGACTGGAGGCTTCACAAGAAGATGCTTAATTTCATATCACTCGATCTATCTCATACTGATGACACACTTTCAGAAGTTATTATTAAGTGTTTGACAGATTGGGCTATTGATCACAAGTTGTTTTCCATGACATTTGATGATTGTTCAGCCAACGAAGTTATGGTTTTCAGGATTAAGGACTGGCTATCGCTAAATAGACCTCTTTTAAAGAATGGCGAGTTGTTTGATGTGAGGTGTGTTACCCATCTTTTGAAGTCCATCGTGCAAACAGTTATGGAAGCATGTCGTGACTTGATACATAAAACTCGTGAGAGTATAAGGCATGTAAAAAGTTCACAAACGTTACTTGGAAAATTTAATGAAATTGCTCAAGAAGCAGGAATCAGCAGTGATACGCGTCTAGTTCTCGACTGTCCTATGCAGTGGAATTCAACGTACTTGATGCTTGACTCAGCAATAAAGTACAGGGGTGCCTTCTCTCTTCTGCAAATGCATGATCATCCATCTATATCGGAAACAGAGTGGGAATGGGTTAGTTCTGTTGCAGGTTTCTTGAAATCTCTACTCGAGTTCACTAATATCATCACAGGCAACAATTATCCAACGGCCAACATATATTTTTCGGAGATATGTGATATGCACATTCAACTAATTGAGTGGTGTAGGAGCCCAGACGATTTTCTTAGTTCTGTAGCCTTAAAGATGAAAGACAGGTTCGACATGTATTGGAGCAAGTGTAGCATGCCTTTAGCTATTGCAGCAATTCTAGATCCCCGTTTCAAAATGAAGTTGGTGGAGTACTATTATGGACAAATATACGGTAGCTCTGCTCCTGATCGGATCACAGAAGTTTCTGCTGGTCTTAGGGAACTTTTTGACGACTATTCCATGGCTCCATCTTCTCCTGATCAAGATTCAAATCTACCTGGTAGCAGCACCAGCAACGGCTCCAGAGATAAACTCAAGGGTTTCGACAAATTCCTGTACGAAACTTCCCAAAGTCGGAGTGCATCATCAGATTTAGAGAAGTACCTAGAGGAGCCTGTATTTCCCCGCAGTGGTGATTTCAGCATATTAAATTGGTGGAAAGTTCACACACCGAGGCATCCAATCTTGTCTATGATGGCACGAGATATTCTTGCTGTTCCTGTTTCCACTCTCGGACAAGAGACAGCATTCAGCAACAAGGGAAGAACGCTTGATCAGTACCGTAGTTCACTAACTCCAGACATAATAGAAGCTTTGATTTGTGGGCAAGACTGGTTGAAAACAGAACCAGATGGTATGAAGCAATTTAATGTTTAACATATCATTGTATATTTTTCGATTTTCCATGCTGAAATCGTCTTTTATTTTTCTCTAGCAGTCAGCCTGGCTCTAAGCAACACGTTCTCTCCAGTTTCAACAGAAATAAATTGATGTGCTGCAAAGGTATACATCATTCAACATCTTTGCCAATTAAGTTCTTAGATCTTAGTACTCATTCTTGATTTCCTTTTATGTGATGGTTGATGACTGAAAAGCTGATTGTACTACTCATCTTAGCTCTTTTTTAAAATCAGTGAACAATTGTGTTTTTTCGTTAACTGCCTCAGTTTTACTCTGTTTTCATACATGAGAACTTGTGCCTGTGATTCTTGAGATTTACTACTTGATACTAGATAATCATCCTTGACTGAGATTTATAAATCATGCTTTTATTTGTTTTGTATGTGTCAATTGGTTTCCTCCTTTCCCCAGTTGGATTTTGCAATATAGTATTATAAATTTAAGGGACAAAAGATACAAAATTACCTCACTTACTTGAATTGATCACTCTTGCTTTTGTATATTGTAGTGGAATTAGATTAGATCACTCTTGCATATTTGCAGATTTGAGCACATGAAGTAATTGTTCTTGTTGCTTATAATATTTTATTATTTTGAAGTGAGTTTAATTTTATTTTATGAAATTGAGTAATTCTAACTATTAACTCTAAAATTTAAAATGCACGCAATTAATATGAACATATATAATATAGAAAATGATGAAATAATTATGAATTAATGAACATAAAAGTTTAGCATTAATTTGTAGGATCCTAGATCTGTCACTTTTTAAAGTACAATATCAACCAGAAAATTGAAATGTGTAATTCTAAATTTAGCAGAAAACTAGCAACTAAGTCTAATATAGAATCATATTTGTGTCATTTTGTGGTTATGAAACTTTTTTTTATCGACAACACTGATATAATAGTTTAATAATATTACTATATTTTATTTTTAATACACAATTAATATATTAATGCATGTGCTAAAATCATGATAAATTTATGAGTTAATTATAAATAATAGCCATACAATATTGTGAAAGATAAATATTAACCACCAACATATTAATATATAAATTATAGTTATTTTTTAATTTTTGAGACAAAAATACCCTTTAAATACTCCCGGACCGTCTCCCACATTGTAGGTATGAATAGTATAATTTTAACGATTCATACCGTGATGTGTATGAATAACACTATACATGTATGTGAATCATATTTAGCAAGCGAGATTTATACTAGAAAAGCTAAAAAACGAAAATTCGTGGATTAAAGAAATTCCACCACCATCAATATCACCATCAAAATTTATTTCACAACCAAAATCGAAATTACACCACTAACAACAACAAATTATCAAAATCAAAACTCAAACCACACAAACAAAAAAATTCAAACAAATAATATTTAGATATTGTGTATGAATCATATGATTTTAGTGATTCATACAATTCATACATGAATTGTATAAATTTTACTACATATGTATGAATAGTATAAATCATACCTAACAAGCGGGATTCATACTCAGATTGTTAAAAACGAAAAATTTGTCAGTTAATTTATAAGGGTATTTTTGATAATTTACGATAAAAATGACTATAATTTATATAATGTTATGTTGGTGACTATTATTATCTTTCACTATCATATTTGACTATTTTGTATTTTGTCTCTAAATTTATTAACTGATAATAATATCCCATCAAATAAATAATAAATTAATTATATATCTTTAATAAATAATAATATGTTCTTAATATATTAATTTATGAAATAATTAATTTCAACCATTAATTTAACACAATAAATATATTAAATTTAATTTTAGTTAGCACATATAGAATTAATTTTATTTCATCACTCCATCTGTATAACTTTACACAGGACCCAATAATAACATTATTGTTCTGGTCCGACAAAAAAATATTTATTTCCATAAAATAAAATAAACTAAAAGTATAATGTTGCAAAATTAATACAATTGTGTAAATGCTATTCCCGGTAAAAAGTTCCAAGTTAAAACAAATAATGTATGTTAGATTTGGTTAGCTTTCATTTGTTTAATTGGTTAAATATTGAATTCACAACATTATTCTCTATAAATAGGTAAGAAAATGATTTTGAGCTCCATTTGGTTGTAGTTCACTTGTTCACATTATGCAAGTTTTATTTCTTTATTATTGGTTACAAACTTACAAACGATCATCCCCGCAGCACATATAATTAATATATTCATAAATGATATGATATGTCATGTAGATAATAATATTTTTTTTATAAAAGTTTATTAATTTTTCTTTTTTGATTATGAGATATGATTTAATATTTATTCAAAATAGAATAATAAAAAATAAAAACAAAAATTATTAATTTTTTTATAAAAATTTATTAATTTCCCTTTTTTGATTATGAGATATGATTTAATATTTATTCAAAATAGAATAATAAAAAATAAAAACAAAAAATATAATAACTTGTATACTTATATGAAATTATCACATCAACAATGGATATACTAACAAATGTGTGTTGCGAGTAGTGAAACAAAACTATATTATTTACTTACTTTTACTAAAAAACACTTACGGTGTTGTTGAAATTAAATCAATAATAATTAGATAGGTTAAATCAAATCAATAATAATGAGATGAAGTGATTACAATTTATAGATTTCATTTGGATTAATATAATTTAATTTAAATTAAATTAATAAATGATACTTAGAAAGTATATTGTGAATGAGTCGCACGTGTTTTTAAAAATAGTATAAATTGCGTTTTTATTGGAGAAAGGGAACCACAAAATATTTAAATGTTAAAATATTAAGTGTTATGCGAGGTCATGTCTAAAAAAGAAAAGGAAAAAGTAGCAAATCTGCCCCTAAAGTACACACCCCTATGGCGAATCATGCATGGTTTGATGGAAGTTGATATGATCATTTTCCATCAATTCATTGTTTTCCTCAATTTCCTAAAGGTAAATCTCATAATCCTCAAGAATAACAACCCTTCTTTTTCTAGTGCATCTTCTTAATTGCACTGGCTCTTGAACCGGTCTCGTAAAAGGGTCATTGAGTCCGGATGACCCAAAATATAAATATATATATATATGATGTAGATCATATACAAAGTGTTTTTTCAGTATAAAATAAGAAACAATCTCATCCATTCATTTAGAAAATCTAATGGTTCAGATTATGACAGTTAATTTCGAATTTAATACATTAAAATATTACAAATTAAATACTTGAAGGATAATTAAGTAAATATACAATGAGAGAGAAGGAACATTTGTTGCAGTTGTGGGATTGAGAAAATTAAGGAATTAAAGATCATGTTCATATATATGGGATGAAAGAGAAAATATTTTGCAGAAACCTACCATTCTCTGACGTCGACGATGAAGTAGGAAGGCGACCAATCGCCACTCAAATTGAGAATCCTCGCCGCGATCTCACCTCCTCCCGACGTAGCTTCCACCGCCGAGGAGACAGCGGAAGCCGCTGAATGCCGCCTGCGAGAGGCGGAGCAGCTGTTGAAAGAGGCTATTGAAGATCTACAGCGCCGCAATCGGGGACTACCTGGAGCCCTCCACCCTCTGTGCGATCACGCCGATGAGTCCTGTGTCACTCATGCCCTTGGCGACGAGGCTGAGGAAGATCGGGAGGGTGACGAAGCATCGGAGCCATGAGGGGGCGGGAGCGACACATAATATATTAATATGAATATAACAATGCATTTGACTGTTTTATTCGATTCATATATAATAGTATAACAATTCAACTCAATTACCAGTATATATAATGATAACAATAACAATTCATTTTACATTCTAATACAACGCATAAACACAAATACGACAATTCAATATACTTTTCAGTTCTTTTAAACAACATATGTACAATTTGCAACACTATTGCCATATATATCAATAATGCATATATCAGTATATTATAATTCATTTATCAATAAAAAACAACTCAATCAGACTACAATAACTATTATTGAATTTCAAAATCGTCGTCTGAAGCCGACCGTCGTATACTTCTCCTCACCATTGTCGTTTGAACCCAAGTTGAGTGGTATGAGAAGTTACCATAAGTGTTCCGCCATTAATGCAATAGTAGTTTTTTTGAATTAAATTTCCTAAACCGCCAACTACAAAAATTACTTAAATGACCTTGTTGAACTGTTGAACAACAACTCAATCCGTTTTTTTTAAGTGAAATTGGCGAAAATTGCCTAATTAATCTCAGCCGTATGATTGATTGTAACCTAGGGTGTGGATCATTTCCTATTTTTTACCAAATTACTACTTTCTACCTGAAACTAGGGGTGTAAACGAGCCGAGCCGAGCCGAATATCAGCCTGATCGAGCTCGGCTCGTTTATATTATGGCATGTTCGAGCTCGGCTCGAGCTCGAGCCGAGCTTTAATATTCGAGCTCGAGCTCGGCTCGAGACATAAATATCGAGCTCGAGCTCGATTCGAGCTCGGCTCGTTAAATATTCGAATTAGTGTTATATTCGAGCTCGAGCTCGAGCTCGAGCTCGTTTATAATTCGATAAAAGCTCGTTAAAATGAACTTATCCAGTGTACGAGCTCGAGCTCGAACTCGCGAAAGCTCGAATAAAAAACAACATATATAATTTATAATCTTGAAAGTATATATAATCTATAATATTTTATAC
>JAPKLX010000031.1:2819939-2885663 GCA_026898415.1 Leonotis leonurus
AACAAGCTCGCGAACATGTTCGATTAACAAGCTCGCGAACATGTTCGTGAACAAACGAATCCGAACCTGTTCGCGAGCCTGACGAGCCGAACACCCCCAGGCTCGAGCTCGGCTCGATAAAGTTATCGAGCTCGAAATCGGGCTCGAGCTCGGCTCGTTTGCTTATCGAATCGAGTTTCGAACGAGCTTTTTCCGAGCCGAGCCCCGAATAGCTCGCGAATAGCTTGGCTCATTTACACCCCTACCTGAAACCACCCCTATATATATAATAGTATATATATATACTATTATATTTCAAAATATAATATATGAATATTTAAATAAAATTTGTATAAAAGTCAAATGTAATTTTACAACTTTATACATTTAATGAACTAATAGTTACTAGTTATTAATATTGTTAACAAATATACATGTACGACAATATAATATATAACATAAATAATACTATATTAAGTTTAATAATTGAAATTCAATGAACAAATATTTCATCTAGTCTAGTTGGTTACAAAATTTGTCTATTTTATGTGAGGTTAAGGGTTCGATTCTTATTTCTAACATTTTTCATAAATTTTTTCAAAAATAATTAATGAACCCGGTTTTCAGTTCACCGGTTCATGCCAATTTTGACCGGTTTTTACCGATTTGTATTGTTTCAATTGAATGACTCCAATTTAACTGGATCGATTGCTTGACTGGTTCGCAGTTAAACCAAACATAGTTTAAAAGTAATGATTTTGTCACCTTAGACTAATAAGTGTGGTCTTGCCTTAATAAAATCTCATGCAGATAAATTGTGCTCATGCTTTTTAAAGCACGTGTTCGTCCATTTTATTTTGCTGAGGCTTGAAACACCCTAATTCTAATAATAAATAAATAAACTAAATCTTTTGTTAAAACTTTTGAAATTTTTTTTTTTAAAAAAATTCTTCGTTAAATATTTTTCTTTATAATAATAATAATAATATGAGAAATTTATCTCAATTAAAACATTTGAAACTAAACCAAACATAGGAACACTTTCATTATACATATATATCATGATACGAAATCCATGATCTAAAAGTTATAAAATACAAGCCAAACAAAAACCATGATTCAAAGTTTTAAAACATATCCAAAATAAGTAGTACTTAGTATGCATGCGGAAACATAATATATAATAACTGGTACGTCATTCGACCCGCCACGCATCTCCGAACTCAAGTACCTGAAAATGTTTAAAGTGGAGCATGAGCATACATAAAGTATACTCAGTGTGGGATCATATGCTAACATTGTCCAAGTTAATAAAGCGGTAAGCACATATGGTACCATGACATAACATAACTGATTCGCACTGTGTATAATCAAGGACTGTGACGTCCTGAACCCTATTTACGGGCTCCTGGCGACATAACATAAATATTGCGCAATAACTGAAGTGAGAGCAAAATGAGACAGTTTTAAAACAGCTCTTACTCAGCACCAACTGATTTCATAATCACACATACGGCTAAACACATAATATTAAAATGGACAATAATAATCAACTGCATAACTGAATTAGATCACCACACATTAACCTTGAACTTGAACTGAAAATCGAGAAATTAAAATATCAACCGCGTCTTAGTCGCGCCACACCTAGTCACATAATATTAAAAAATAATTTATAAGACATAAACTAAACTTATAAAAATAGGTATATTAAAATAAATTCTTATTGAGCCTTATTATTATCTAAATGTTCTTAATTAATTACCCATTAGCTAATTGTTAACTAAGCATTATTATTTATTTAGTTGAGCCCAATATTTACTAATGAGGCCTACATTCATTAATGTATTATTCATCTAATCACCATTGACATCACTAAAGCCCATTCTCATTTATTAATTAAATCCAATACACATTACAAATAACTAAAGTTAAATATCCAATTACTCCATCAATTCATAGTCCACATACACTTCCTCCCCCCCCATTTTACTCTCGTCTGCACACACACACACAGTAAGCACTTCCTCCTCCACACTCTCTCTCTTTCAATAAGTCTTTGCACAAAAACACACACGCACCTAGTACCCACAATTGACAATACTCAAAATCAACCCTCAGCTGCCGCCATGACCATCTCTTCTACGGTGAAAATCGGCCATCGCCGTTCAAAGAAATAGCAACCCAACTATCTCTCACTCTAACCCCATCTATACTCTTCTCTTTACCTCACAGTCGAACGACCAACAACCTGGAGTCGCCCAACTCCGTTGCCGTCTCTCCCCCTTCAACAATCAACTCCTCCTCCCTCGCTCGACAGAACAACAGTAGCCCAGAACCAACCCAGAGCCGCCGACGTCGTCCGGAGCAACACCGGATTTAAAATCCAACAACTAACGTCCATCTCCCCCATCTCTATACCTCTTAATTTATGTTCTTGTTTGTTAATTATTCACTAAGGTACTGATTATGCTGTATTTAAAATTCCCATATATCAAATGATTTTCTATTTATGGATTCATAGATTGGCCATGCTTTGTACTGAATTAAACTATTCTTATGGTAGAATAATAAAATAGAATCTAAAGATGAAATCTTTACATTAAATACCTACTTGTTGGTTGTATTATATTGAATCTCCTCTTCTGTTATGCTTTTCCCTTTGTTCTCTTTTCCTTTGGACGTGGTGATATAGAATGGGGGATTGATAGTTGTTCTGTTTATATCAATATGTATATACTGAAGGTTTTTAAGAGGCGGTGTAACTATTCACTGATATTTATCTAGCAGAGGCGGTGTAATTGTCGATAGCTTCCTATAGAATGTAAAACATATTTTATAACTTTTGCTAAATATATTATTTCTAATGAGAATGTTATCTATTTGGGCTCCATCTTAAATTGGACTTGTTAACTAGTACTTTTAAACTTTTTCATAAAACTAAATGGGAAATTATATCTAATCCAACTATATCTAATTTAGACCCAATAATATGGATAAAGAAATACTTAGCTCAAGAAATGTTTTGTAAAAATAAAAATAAAATCTTCAAATTCTAACTCTATATCAAGAGGTTAATACTAAAGTCCTTAATTAAATTTGATTAATATATCTTAGACTAGGGGCGTGTCCTCGACTAAAATAAAATAAGCTCGACATAAAATAATTAAATATCATAAGTAAAATTCATATAAAATCGTAAATAATTTATTGGATTCGGGTTGTTACAAGGCTACCTAATGGGTTCCACAAATAGACAAGATTGTTGGAGTTTTTTTATCCTCAAATATTAGAAATTCATGCCCTCCTCATCATCTACATTTTTAAATACAACACTAAATTCTATTCTTGATGATATTTATATTATAATAAGGGAAACAAATCTAAAATTTAGAAAGTTGGTCAGCGTTGCTTTTGCAAATGGATATACCTCAGTTCCCACTAAAATTGATTCGACCAAAAAATTCTTGCAGATTTGATCAAATAAAGTCATTTTCAATAAGACGGAATAATTAATATATATATATATATATATATATATAGATATGACACATTTCCCCACATAAATGAAAAAAGCACGTGAAAGAAAAGAAAAGAAAAGACCACTATATTATATTATGAGAGAAAATTAAAATTACCCACTCTTCTAAATACTAATATGTAAAATACCCACTACATAAATACCAATGTAGAAATTACCCACTTTAATTTCCTAATTTTTATGTTTCACCTTTTACAATTTCCCATACACCTACCAACTTCATCTACCCTTCTCTCTCTCTTCTCTTCCCCCCTCTCCAATACCGTAACCACCACCACATCCACGCCACTTCATTTTCTCCAGCGCACACCACCACCACCACCCATTTTCTCTTCTTCCCCAACCTCTCCAATACCGTAGCCACCACCAACTCCACGACACTTCTATTTTCTCCAGCGCAACGCCACCACCACCTCCACCTCTCGCTCATTCATCGCACAACAGCAGCACCACCACCTCTCTCTCTGCTCGAGCTCGCCGCCGCCTCCCCATGGATTCCGACGAAGAAATACCGCAGGAAATTGAGGTATACACGCTTCTATATACATTTTTGGACTCATAAAAATCACATCATGTTAATTATGTTCATACCGCAAGAATTAGAATAACTACCGCTACCTTCAACCCACGCAATATTTGCATACGTGCTTTATTTACGTGCGGTAGTTATATAATATATCTTAGAACATTGATAGGAAGCTTATGATATTAATACCGCCCAACTAGGAGCATCTACTGCACGTGTGTAGTGCCCGCGGTAGATGCTCGCCACGGTATTCATGCGGGTGGTATTTATCTCATTAATTCCATTATATTTTTGTGATTGCAAATATGTAATTATATCATGCTTTTGCTTAATGTATAACATCTACCGTGGAATATTATTCACATGGGTAGATGCATATTAGTTATTTTTTTTTTGCATTGGTTTTGCATAATTGTGATTAATTTTGTCTTATATTGTTAAATGTTTTAATTATGTAGGCATCAGAGTGTCCGTGGTTCGTAGGCCCGACTCTGTCCATCGTACATCGGTTCCGAATACATATTACATGATTAATTTATTAGAGGAAATCTGGAACACCCTTCTTGAGGCCGGGGGTGATGATCTGCTCGATAGGTTTCAGAATGGGCCTTTCGGACATTTTATAGAGTGGACACCGGACAACATTTGTTCTGCAGCGCTGCACGACCTATTGTGTCGTTGCATTTGGTTCCACCTCAACGGGAGGGATGTGCAGTACACGGTACAGGATCACGCATTGATCACGGGGCTGAGATTTGGGCGCCCTAATTTCGACAGCACTTGTCCCCATGATCCTAGAGGCCTCAACTTTTTGAGATGGCGTGCGGCGGCCATTTTTCCGGAGCGGATTTGCTCAAGCGCTTCCAGAAGCACAATATTCCCCACGAGGATGACTTGTACGTAGCCATGGCCCACGTGCTGATAGCATCGATATTCATCTTCGGGCATGACGCTCAGAAGATAGTCTTCCCGTGGCTGTGGATGTTGGCCTCAGACGTGGACTCATTCTACGAGTACCCGTGGGGAGCACATTCGTTCAAGATTCTCCGGCATTATATGAGAAAAATTCCAGAAAATTCGAGATATCGTTTCTACGGTCCTGCTTGGGCGTCGATGATTTGGGGATTTGAGGTGATTCTCAGGCTGGGGATGACTGCTGGGAGGCCTCGTGGTGACGAATTATATCCGAGATGTCTTCGCTGGAATTTTTGAAAGACTCCAGATCTTCTGCCATCAGCGGACATCCAGAATAAATTTTTTGTTTTAATTCAATATATGAATTTAATTTACTTAATTGATTATTTATTTATTTGCAGTGCTATACGTGGTCAAACATCGTTCTTGAGGAGGCCGAGCAATTCCTGCCTCACGTGAGATCATTGGAGTCTCCGAATTCGCTGGTGGTACCGTATGCTCCTCCGACAAATATTACGGTGAGGACCGAGCACACTTCAGGTGATCAGCATCGTGTTCAACGTACACGATCACCTGCTATTGTAAAGGAAGTACACGGTGCTTGATCTACTCGGAGTACGAGGCCTATAGTGGATGAGCAGCCCGACGAGCACACTGATCACACATCTCGACGTCGTACCGACACGGGGAGGCGTGCCCGCGTACCTAGGATTGATTCTTCTTCGAGTAGCAGTGGAGGGCTTCCGAGAGCAGAGCCATTAGAGGCACGTATGCGAGAGGTCGTTCGATCTGAGCTGAGTGCTCGGTTGGCTCCCACGAAGCGCTCATTTATCGTCATGAGCTCAACACTACGTTCTCCCCTTTGAGTTACTCGTGTTGGTTAGGAAGCTTGTCATTCCTACTCTGCATATGCAACCTGCCACCACAACAAACAAATCAAACGCAACTTGCAGGAGAGATATATCCTAAAATAAAGAAAAATAAAGAACAATTACAAATGAACACTACACAACAAGAAGAAGCACGAAAGCAACTAAACACGACAAAAAGGGAAAATCACAAGTGCATAAAAGGATAAACACAAACAACAATAGCACTTAAACCAAGAACGCCTAAAGCCTTACCCGACAACGTCGCCAAATTTTATTCAACTCAATACGTAGCTCAAGTTCTCACAATTAAACGAGGCTTATAGTACGTAGTAAGCTGACCCTAAGTCGTATCTCAAGGTCTCAAGGAAGGCTTAACAGGGCTTCCTAGTTCGAGTCCTAGAGATTAAACATTAATAAGTCCTAAACATTCTATCAAGAGACAAAAGAACAAATGATTAAAAGTAAGAACAAATAAGTAAAATAACAACGAGATCTGAGATTAAGGTTCTAGGATACGATATTCATGTGGATCATCTCATGCTACAGCTACTCATGCATTCACTTGTCCTTCTAAAGCTCTTAAGAGTTATCTAACTATGCACTTTTGTATTTAATAATTAGATCGTGACTTATGACTTTCGTATTTAGCCACACAATTAAGAACTCAAGATAACATATGAATTCTCGATTATTACGTCACCGATTATAACCGAAGTTGATTGGACCTTGGTCCGACACAAGGTTCGTTTCTCAACCTCACCCTATGTCTGAGGAATTGTAAAGGTGATCAATCAATACAATAAGATAAACTACAATCCAAACAACAAGCATGAGTAACAATAACATAAATAATCCAAAAGAAATCGATCCTAGTGGAGATTCAACTACCCTATCCAATCACAGAATCATCAAGCAAGAAATCAATATAAGAACTCACTAATGATCACACTCTTTGTATTTAATATGAATTCCAAACTCTTCGTGCAACTCTTGTATCATCTCTTTCGGTTTAATTATTTGAAAATCACGACGAATGTTCTTCGCAAAGTACGTAGCCACAATCTTTCAGTGAACTCTTGTTGGAGGAACGTAGTCAAATGCCATGATGCACGTATGCTTATCAGTAAACTTGTAAACTCTCCAAGACTGATTTGTATCATCACCCGATCCAGAAGCACGGAGCTCGGAAGTGCATTTCTTCTTAGGAAGTGAACAAAAAAGCACTAATCGAGTATTATCAGACTTATATGTTCGATATTGCATGCCTCGTTTCATGTGCCACATGCTGACAACAACTATCAATTGATTATTCGTGTCGTATATGACACCTTTCTCTAAATCTGATAATTGGCTTGGGTCTTCTTCACATGCCACGAGTGAAGCTCTATCTGTCAACGGAATCACAAGCACCAACCAATTTTCTAATTCATCTGGATCCAATTCCTCTTCTTCATCAACCTGCAAGTTTGGCGTTGGATGTACCATTTTTATCAATCTAGCAAAAGCACCATGTTGTCGTATCCATGCAGCACAATCAGCAAAAGTAAACTTCCTTATATTCTCCTCGGAATCTGTATATGATGCATCAAGTTCTGACTCTGCCGAATTAATTTCGTCGATGTCATCATCTTCACAATCTCTATGCACCGAACTAGACGAAGCATCATCTTCATTCACAGGAGCTCGTATAGGAGATTGCGGCCATGCCCGCCATGAATCAGACGAAACTTCTTCGATATTAATGTCACCAAACCAATCTGCTAGTGCCGTTTGATTAACAAACTCACCCCCATCTTCATTTTGAGTACTATATTGTTGCGTATTATATGCCGACGTCCCCATGAAATCCGAACCTCTACTCGAGGATCCACATCATGTGTCTCGTTAGTAATATTCACATACACCACTGGACTCCAATCATCGCGAATCAAAACATTGAAAGAACCATCATTACACATGCGACGTTTACTAGCATCATACGAAGATATGCGGTAAATCTCAAAATTTGTACCCAACCCAATATCATGCAGCATATGTCGTATATTGTACCTCAAATCTTCAATCCGAGCAAGGTCTATGGTAACAAGAGTGGACCATTCGTTACCGACAACAAACCCATTGTCTTTCCAAAACCCATTGTACCTTACGTTTATGTACTTTCATCCGCCCATCTGAACAATAAATTACATATTTGGAATCAGAACATAATCAAAATACCAAAAAAAAAACCCGATTGCAATATCTATCACCAAATTTAAAACCCGGCCATACCATGACCGGGTTTTTGATTTTTACGACCGAATTTTATGTTTTTTTTTCTGTCAACTTCTTATATTATGTACTTGCTATATCATGAAAATCCTGTCGTCACAATTTATATAAATGATAAAACTCGGACGTTTGAATGTGAACAAGTCGTGTTTGCAAAAATAACGACATGATTTTTAGAAAAATTCATGTTTTCACGACAAGGTTTTAAATCATCAAACTAATAACACATTATTCTTTGAAACTACGGGTTTAAATTCAGCATGACCTCTTTTGTTTACTCAAATCAGCACGCGACGTGATTTTCTCCTTCTCTTCTTCTCTCTACTTCTCTTCTCTCCTTCTCTCATTCTCTCATTCTCTCTTCTTTTCTCTCCCTCTTTCTCTCCTCTTTTCAGTTGTGAAAACTCAAATGACAGAAGAAATGTCGATGTATATAAAAATGTGTGTGTGTGAAAATGTGAGTTATTTAAGTACCGAAAATATGTGTGTGTGTGTGTATAAAAATGTGTGTGTATTAAAACAATTCATATCTCTCGTCTTTTCCAATTATGAAAATGTGTGTATTATAACAATCCATAATATTAATAAAGAAATCCATATCTCTCATCTTTTCCAATTATAAAAATAAGTGGTTCAATTTATTAAAACAAAGTAAAATTATTAATAAAGTTAAAACAAAGTAAAATTAATTAAAATAGGAGAAAAAATTTCCAGCTTCAAGGAAAATTAATTTTCTTAGTTATGATGATTGTGCATTACCTACTTTTATCATCATAACAAATAAAATTAATACATAATCATAGATTAAATTTAAACATGAATAAACTTGAAAAGAAAGAAAATAATGATAGTAAAACAACTTGTCGAAATTATTTTTATTAAGCCATCGATTGATTAAATAATAAAAAATGTGTGTGTGAAAATGTGAGTTATTTAAATGATAAAAATGTGTTTGTGAAAATTATTAATAAAATTAAAACAAAGTAAAATTAATTAAAATAAAGTCAAATTATTAATAAAATTTTATTAAAACAAAGTTAAATTATTTTGTAGATTATTTAAAATAAAATTTATCATTTAAAAAAACAATTCACAATGATTAAATCAAATAATTAGTCAATCATTACATTAATTTTCCTACTTTTAATATAAAACAAAAATTGATGAAGGGTAGTTTAGGAACTTCAACATAAAAATGAGCATTTTTATCGCAAAGTTACAAAGTGGACACTTTTCATTATGCAAATGGACATATTTCATATATCACCAATTAAACTTAACTCTCCATATCCTAACTCCCGATACTATATTTAACCTATTCACTCTCATCTTAACCTATCTATCAAATGGATCATAAGGGTAAACATATTACCCGACCTATTATCCATATTGAAATGAATTATTGCGCTAAAATTGGTGAATGCCAACATATTTCCTGTCTAATTATTCAAATATTTGGTAATAGTCACTATACCTGAACCCAAATTAAATAAATTAATACAATTTCACACCCTTCCCAATCAATTTGGGAAAACTGAAAAGTATCTTCAACCGCATAATACATCTGTAAGGTCGTAGTTTGACACGAAATTGTGACGAGTCTTGTTATAAATAAAAATATGTGTGGACATTACTTAAGGATAAATTAGGGTTTTCTACCATTGATTTATTGTATATTTAGTTGGGAACCCTACATTGTAATGAAAACAGACGTGAATGAAATACGGTTTCTCTTTTTACTACGCCGCATCTCTCTTGCAATTTCTCCTTCTTCCTCTACTCTCTACCATGTTTATTGTTCTACATACGTTTAGTTTATAACACGTTATCAGCACGATTGTTCTACCTCAATTGTTAGCAACGGGAGAAGGGGAAACTTAACAAGTTCCAAGATTCGAACTTTAATTGGCCAAAGCACAAATGTTCTTCCCAAAGCAGCATTCGACGAAATTGTAGAAAAGCATTATTCAAAATCCAGAAGCTTAAATTGCTCACATAAGAATTTCGAAGCTCCTTACCGTTGCCCCGAAGCCTTTCATTTCTGCAACGGAGTAATCCAATTGTCACAACCACCACTGGAGGCCACACGAGCGTTTCTGCCTCGCAACCAGTTTCGTCGACGCCGCGCTCAGCCGTCGCTCTCCCGCTCTATACAATCAACAATGCATAAATCCAGTTTTCTAAAACCGTGAATCGGTTTCCCCATTCCTTCTCGAGGTTCTTCCTATTAAAACCCTCACATTCTGGTATGTGATTTCTGAACTGGTAATTGGGTATTTTTGCTGACGAATTCTTAGTTGAAAGGGAAATATTTTCCTCGCGTCAAGAGCTCCTAATCGCAACTTTCAATTTTCAATTTTGGTTTGAATTTCTTTAATGCCTTCCCATTATTGGGTGAAATGAATCTTGCCATCTCTTCTTTTGTGTGAATGTTTGTACTGTTTAAAGATTCATTTTTTCTTTGAGGGGAGGAGAGGAGAATGGTGGGTTGCTTGCTTGAGGAAGTGGCCTGTATCTGATGCGCCGACTCCATTGCCATCAAAAGTAGCAATAATTGAAGCCAATGTAAAAGTGACTGGGAGCGACTTTGGTTTTGGTATGGCAAGAGACTGACTGAACATAACGTGCGTGTGTGTATTGCCCAGTAATTCTGTGATCTGATTATTCATTTTTTTTCTTTCTGTGGATTTGATCTTATTATTGAACGCTACATGAATTTTGGAAAAGAAAATAAAGGTTGCTTTGGAATTTGTGGGCATCTAAGGAGAAAGATATAGAATTTGAAGGTTAAAATGGATGTTTTATTTCTAGGTATATTTGTGCTGCATGTTCTATTTCATGGGCTTTAATTTTGCCGCTTTCGAAAATGTGGTTATAATTGCGACTTGTGCAACTTTGTTTTTCGAAGATATTGAAACTAACTTCATAAAGATTCTTCTGCAGCGATTTAAGGCCTTGGTATTTGCCATGTACCATCTGGTTATGTAGAATTTTATTGAGTATGTGTTTGCACATCATTGTAATTATCTATGGATATTTTCTTTTATCGATAATTCTGAAATTTGATTAATCACGTCACATGTTTTATAGAACTTGATGTTAGCTATTTTGCTATTATTTGAGAACTCAAATCAAAGGATAGCAAACTTTAATCGAGAAGTCTCACAGTCACAATCTTGACATTTGCCTTTGGTATTAGTATCTTGTTGTGACCGACATTGCAGGACTACTCTAAAGCATTTTCACTAAGGAGCCTGGTTCTTATACACCCCAAGCTCTGTCCTATTTTTGCTATACTTATGCTTTATTTTACTATATTTTTTAGTGCACATTGTTTCCTTGTTTATCATGGGCAGACATGCAACTATCAAATTAGAAAATGTGGAGAAACAAAACACTAAAGGTCACTTTTTGACGATGAGGAAGCTAAATGACTTATATGATTCATTGGAAGAATCAATGAAGACTGAGTACGGTGTTTGCCATAGGAAAGAATTGTATCTTTCCCACAAGGTACCATTTTATATATTTGATTTTTCCATGGCTCTGTGTTTCGTGTTTCTTCCTAATCAAAACATTGAATCATGAATCGCTGATCTATAGTATTATTCCCCCAATTATCTTTTATTCATTGATATCAGAAGATTTGAATGGCACGTGAAACTAGAAATCTTTCTTTATGTATATGAGTCATATTCTTGTGGGTTAATGGCTTATGAAATCATCTGCCAAATAATGTTGTGTTGTTTTGATTATGCACGCAAATCGAAGGTTTCTCTAAGCAATTGATAATTATTTATGATATTGTCTCTTATGAAATCATCTGCCTAATTTAGTTGCATTATGAACTGATAACTTGGGAATTCACGAAAATTATGTTAAGTAATTTGATTGTTTATGTCAGTAGATTCTGAAACTTTGCTTTAAAAGTTTGATAATGGTTGATATTGAATATTTTGAGGTTTAGAATTATTGAATGCTCAGGTCATGCCATCTGATATCAAGCTTTATGTTGCTGCACACGCAATCAACTATTTTTAATATGTTCCCCTCTTTATTGATGCGCTAACCATAGTAGAATGCTCTAGAGTAAGTTCACTATGAATAATTGTGATGAATTTTTAGCCACATTGCTCAGTTGCCGCATCCAGTATTCTCCTCTTTTGAAATTGAATTAGATAATTTATTAACGAGGATTGTGGAACTTGAGAAATACTATACCCTCGTTACATGATATTGCTATCATGACAAATCTCTAATATGAGAGATCTTTGCGATTTATTTATATTAAATTATGGGCTCCTGAAGAGCCCATCAATGTAATCTATTAAAATTATCTTTGCAAAAATATTTGCATAACCAAAAGCAATTGAACTAAAAGGTCACCTCTGAGAGTGAGACATTGTATTGTGTCAATATAGCAATTGGACAGACACGTTCAATTATGACACAATTAGTTCAAATTATTTTAGCGATTCTAGTAGCAGTCATGCTTCGAAATCTGCTCCACTAAAATTTTTGGCCTCATATTCTAGGCGTGCTATAAAAGAATATCTCCACGATAGTGGAGTATTTCTAGAAAATAATCAGAGGATGCCCTTAGCTTATCAGCTGATTTAGCTATAAAAGTTATCTAAAATAATGTTGCGAAAGATTAAAGACCCAAATTATTCTCACGTTATAAAGGCATGAATGTTGGGTCACCCCCTTGTTAATTAGTGTGTGACATAAATAAATCATTTCCCGTCTACTACTTATTTTACCATCACCAAAACGTACCGAACGGATTCTAGAAAAATAAATTTATACTCCGTCGAAAAGAATTATCTAGAGTCAATAATTGAGGATCAATTTCTAAATGGTACGTTTATTATTTAATCCAACTACAATAATATTTCTGGCATTAGGGGGAGAATATAATATGATAAAAGAATGCCGTGAAAATCTTTTTGGATTTAATTGATTAAAACATACACTAATGAATATGAACCAGAAGTTCAATATATTCTTAACTGCCAAATGCACCATTAAGAATCGAAAATCTCTGAATGAGATCATCTTCTATATGCTAGAAGCATAATACTAGAAGTGTGAGATCGATATGTATATCTCTAAATGAGATTAATTTCTATATGCTAGAAGCATACACTAGAAGTGTGAGATCTCTAATGAGATCAATCCATCTATGCTAGAGGCATAACAATAGAAGCGTGAGATATACATTGGTGCTAAAAGTGATAATCCGCGGAATAAAAAATTTAATAAATAACTTCACTCCAAAAACCTCCCGAAGAGGATCGTCTTGAAGACGGGAATCACAGTACACTTGCACGTGCACTAAATAATAATAATACTGTGATTACGGAACGACCAGATCCAAATATTATGGGAAATGAAATAAATCTGGTTTAAATATATATTGATATTGACTTGAAGATTGTCAATATAAGGAGAGTAAAATAAATATATTATAGTTGTCGACAACAAATTATGCCTCAAAAATTGCTTTCGAATTGATTATTTGGATCCAAAAGCTAAACTTGAGAGATGAGTGCCAGAAGCACTAAATAAAGTGAAGAAAAGCAATCGAGGCAGAGTTAACTCGCTAAATAGACGAAAGTCTTTTATAGTACATGCACAAAGGAATGTGGTCCATGTAGGACACAATTGAATACAATCGAACACTTGTACAAAATGATAAATGACATGAATGTGTTGGTGATGAATAAAGCGAGGTTGACTCAAGGATTTTAGCAGAAATCCTTAATTAATTACATATACTCTTCTATCGAATTAAAACGTTCTGTTATCAAATAATTCTGGCAGTAACCATGGATATAAATATCCATTTCATTATAAGTTGTGACTATAATTATGTAAATAGTCACTAGACAAATATCTATATGATTGTCCCTGATGGACATGATAGTTCATATATTTAAGAAAAATAAGTTCGCAACATGTATTTTCTCAAATAAGATCACTATATATTTTATTATAGTTGAAAATTCAACTAAATTGAATTCTTCCAGAAGAAGATGCATAATAATAAAATGTATCTTTATGTGATTATTAATAATTCTGTTTGTGTGAGAGTTTGAGAATGTTAAGTTCATGCCTTATGACGGAGTTTCTCGAATTGAAAGACTTGAGTAAGTCTAAACATCATCTCGACCTGCATATCGAGAATTTCCATGAAGGAATTTGTTTTACCAGTCGATCTATTCGAATAAGGTTCTATAGAAAATGTATTCGAATAATGTTCTATTGAGAACATATTTTTGATAAATAACATCCACTTTGCCCCGATGATGTCTCGTCACTTGAAGTGAATGATCTCAATTAGACCAAAAGAAGGTAACCAAATATTGTTGGACCAGAAGTTTACTGTTTGAAGTGCTAGAAGCACAAATTAATGTATCAGGCCTGATTCAAGAAAACTTGATTTTCTAGCAAAATATATTATTTACTCCTTGGAGGAGGTATTTAAATAATATATTGAGCATATAATTGGTTATTCTTCAAGATACACAAGTTGTGTGTCTATATTGGTACAAAAATTGAGATTGACATTGGTGTGCTACTCGGATGATGATTAATTATTTGATCCTCATATAATTTGATCCTGAACTGGTATAACGATATAAACATATCCCCATTTTTTCTTATAAGGAATAATAAAATGTGTTGCACAATTGAGCTCCTGTAGAGCAACGACAAGTATGGCTACTCAATCTTCTCCCCATAATTATATTTAGAAATATATTGAAAATCGTATGTATAGATTGTTCAATTGAGGGGGAGAGATAATTTGTACATAATCCAGAAGATCAAGTCTTGAAGACCAAATAAATAATCTCGAAGATTAAATGTCCTGAAGACTAATTAGTTTTACTCTTTTTCCCTTGCTAAGTTTTTCCCACGAGGTTTTCTTAGTTAAGGTTTTTAATGAGGCAACTTGTGCAATACACATATATATTGTATATCAACACTCCATTTTCTATATCGGAATATATTCATGATAATTGAATATGCAGATTTATAAGATTATTATCTTCAGGGGGAGCGAATATTCCGAAAGAAGTTTGAAAGTCAGACCCGAATGTCTACTTTATTACGCCTTGAAGGCTATGTTATGTTGTACTCTTTTTTCCTTACCAAGTTTTTCCCATTGGGTTTTCTTGGTGAAGGTTTTTAATGAGGCAACAAATAAATGAATATTTATGTGTATGCCATATACTCTTTTCCTCGACTGTTTTATCTCATAGGGTTTTTCAGCGAGGTTTTTAATGAGGTATGTACATCACACAATAATGTCCAAGGGGGAGTGTTATAAATAAAAATATGTGTGGACATTACCTAAGGATAAATTAAGGTTTTCTACCATTGATTTATTGTATATTTAGTTGGGAACCCTACATTGTAATGAAAACAGACGTGAATGAAATACGGTTTCTCTTTTTACTACGCCGCATCTCTCTTGCAATTTCTCCTTCTTCCTCTACTCTCTACCATGTTTATTGTTCTACATACGTTTAGTTTATAACAAGTCTAACTTAGTTCAAAATTAAGATTAAAAATAAGATTAAAATAAGTTGGAATTAAGAAGAAGGTGGGTTGATTATGCTAAAGCATAATAGTAAATACTACTGAACCTTAATAATTTTGATGATATTTTGTGATGATTCATCTTGAATGCCAAATGAGTAGTTGAGCTTAGATAAATAACTTATTTTGCACTCTTTTTAAGTACCAAACTAGCCCTAAGTATTTTACTATTTAGATTAACTAAAAAGAAAATATCTAGGCTAGGAGATCTAATTCCCCTTGTTACAAAATTTGAGCAATAACATACGTTTCAAAATGAGGTAAAAGTTAAAATACTTAGTTTAATAAGTTAAAGATAAAAAATATTATTTAAAAATAAAAAATAAAATTTATCTACTTAGACGAGCACACAAAAAATTTCATCATATTATCATGTAAAATGAATATTTTTTATCATTGTTTTATGAAACTGAATAATTTTACCTCATTACCCTTTCAAAATTATTTTAATTTATGATATTAATTCTGATACCATGCATCAGAAAGAAAATTCTGAGATTATAAAATTGTTCCTCGTACCATTGGAATTATAATTACGAGTTTTTATTTGAAAATTAAATTAGAGCAGAATATTAGAGTTTTTTTTTGAAAAAGAAGAGTGGCAACAAATTCCCTCCAAATTAATGATTGGGCAAAATAAAGAGCATGCTGTTCCTCTCTCCGATTTATATTTCGCCACAGATTTCACACAGTTCAGTTGCTCTCTCTCTCTCTAGGCATACAACAAACTTACACACACACACTGACACATATAAGCACGCAGATACGCAATAAGCACCGCACCAACGCCATTTACATAAACTATTCTGCTGCTTTTGCTTCCATCTTTTCTCGAATTTTCTTCTTCACAACTATTCGTCTTCTCGGAACGGCCAAAGCCGCTCGATCGCCAGAGGAATCACGGAGCTATAGTGGAGCCTGACGTCAACATTTCTGTTCCGTTTCCAGGTTAGCATTCTGATTTCGCTTTCTACCGATTTAATGGTGCTTTTAATCACGTAAAAACTCGATTTGAATGGAGAAACTGATGATTGATTTGCGGATTTGCGATCAGCATTTAGCTGGATTTGATTCGTTTTGTCGTTTATATTCGATTTCCGGTTTGTGTTTGGGCAATTTCAATCGATCGGCGAAATGACTTTTACGTCTTTACGATCTTAATTACACTCCGAGTGTTGAATTTGGATTATTGTTTTTCGATTTTCTTAAATCGCTTTTGTTCTATAAATTACATTGGATCGAGCCACCGGATTTTATTTTATGTTAATTTATGAAACTGCCGCTTGATTCTTAATACCATGGACATATGAGTTTTACTATAATCGAATCGATGAACGCAGTACAAAAAATACGAAATTATGATTATTCAATTTCTATCCTATACATACGTAATATCTCTTCAATTAAATCCTAGTCCTATTTATATATCATGTTATTATTGATTTAATATAATAGACGAATCCGATGAGACTTAGTTAAAATCAAAATTAATTGATTTTTAACATATATTTATATTTTATGTCCTCGAAGAAATTAGATTGTCAGCTACGTAAATCTTAAATCCGTTATTGAATTAAAACACAAATTATTTTAAAGATATTTGCAAAGGAAACGTCCTCCAAAAGAAAAAGGACAATTTTAACTATATATAAGATAAATTTAATTGAATGGATTATAATACGAAATCCTTGAACTATAAGTAACCTGCCTAAAACTCTACTCAAATGTACCTTGACTCTCACTATATAAGACTAGACTTGCTTACTAAAATCCAAACACAACTTTCCGTAATTCGTAAATTCTAATTCATATTGTGTGCACCTATATCTATAGATGGTACAAAATGAATGTAGTATTTCAGTAATAAATTAAATACTACATTTGGAAAATTTGAAGTGTTGTACCCAGTATGATTTAATTAGGCATAGCAAAAACTCAAAGCTAGATTTGCTTTTTTGGTACATATTAATGAATTGTGTTTGTAACTTGAAACTTTGTTTGCTAACAAGAAGCACAAACCCTAAATTATCGCTACTTCAGTAGGTAAATTCAATATTTGCTATTTTCAAGAGGACGCCACAACACATGTATGGATTCCATTTGCTCATATTATGCATATTTTGGACTATATTTAGATAAGTGAAGCTAAGGAAAAAACTGTTGTTTTTTTGCTTTTATTGTAGACATGAGAGTTTACTATGATACTCTACTCTTTACCATTAAAGTTTGCCTGTTTTGAATAAATATATAGGTGTTTTTTAAAATATGTCATTTTTAGTGGGATTGGTCCATTTAGTGAATTAAATGCTATTATTATTACGTTGAATAATGCTTTAATACTAACTATACATACTTATATATGAACTTGAACTTTCATAAATGATCAATTCTAGAGTATATGTATACAAAATATGAAGAGATGAGGACTACATAATACATCATGATGCGATATTAAATCTTCATACGATTAATATATAATAATGAAAAATGATATTTTCCCATAAGACTAAGAGAGAAGGCAGAAGGTTAAATTAAGGGATGTGGCTGAAAATTATCTTGAAAAGGAGGTAGATATTTTGACGTCCGAGTTCTTGGATTGGCTAAATCAACCTCGGATCTGGACGTGGGCAGGCCACTTTTATTTAGTTGCAGATTGACTGCATTATATTGTCCATTATTTAGTATAGCATGGAAACAAACTATGGCATAAAGGCATAATATAGTATAAATGAGGCATAAAATTATTTTTAAATGATGTATGATATTAGAAAGTATAAATTTATTTTCACAGTCAATAAAATTTTTATATCTTGCTAGAGCATATCTCCAATGTGGACTTTCAAAAGCAAAGCTCTCATTGATTTTTTTATTTTTTGATTTTAACAATTTTTTGATAGGGTCCATCATATTTTTGATAGCTTTGTAAAAACAATTATAGCGCACTACTCCCAAAATTGGGACTCTCGTATTTAATTAAAAATGAGATAAAAAATAAATCTTACGCATAAAAAAAATTAGAAATATAGAGTGGAAGCCCAGACTCGAGAGACTTGCACTCTCCTACGCAGGCTCCCTGCGAGGCTTCCTATTGTGATCCCAAACTCTCATTTGAGAGTCTAACATCTGAGTTTCGTAACTCTCTAATGCAAGACTCCCGTCCGAACTTAAACTCTCAGACAACGAGCCTCAACTTGAGCTCTTATACTGGTGGTGCTCTTAGATTTGTATTATATCATAATTATACATCCTTAAAATTGGATATCATATTTTTGTACTACGTGAATGGTAAGAGGAGGTATAGTTTTATACTTCCATTATGTATTATTTTATATATATCGGAAATGAATAATAACGCTGCCTGATATTTAATACTACATATTATCCAAAAATTTTAATATGTGAAAACGTAATCCTTCTTTATCATCACAAATATATAACTATCTTGGTCGTGCTACGTGGTAGATTTGAACCATATGTTTTACTCACCACTTGCAGTTGGCAGACAAAAGAGTACAATAGTACATGTGGGTCGTTTCTGTCGTTTAAGATTTTCCCATTTGTCCTACCTAGAATTTTCTTTTCCTTCCTTTTCTCCTTCAATTTCTACTTTCTAATCTGAAATCTCAACAATTTCTTAATCTGCTTCCACTATTGCATATATTTAAAGATCATGAACAGGACTGCATTTTAAATTAATCAAGAAATATCTCTAACTATTTGTAACCGTTTCTAAATGTTAAGGTTAACAGTTTCTTTAAAAGAATGTGATGATCTTTGTATTATTAATTTATTAGGTTACGTTTTTCTGGAATGAATTTATATTTCTAAAATAATAATTAAGAGTATCATTCTCGTTTAGATCCATCATTTTTTATCAATCTCTTCTTTATATTATAAATTTACAATTTTTTCTTCCTCCACCAAATTCTAAGGAGGGAATGATTATACTATTATGCAGTGTGGGGTGAATAAAGAAGAAAAGGTAATATCATAATTTAGAAGAACAAAAAAGAAAAAAAATGAGAAATTTAAGGGACGATAATACTCTAAAACTATTATTTTAATAGAATGAATTTATATCTAAAAGAGAATACAACTATTTAAACACTCAATTTAGCTACAGACAAATTGATTATGATATGGTAAAGCGAATATATATAGCCACTTATTTTCACCATTTGGCCTTTGGTAGTGGCTAGCTTCTTCATCAAAGATAAGATCTTATTTTGATTCACCTTTTTTCATGTCTCTTTTTATTTTCTTTTTCTTGATTTTGGGAAAGGGAAAGCTGGACTGTAGAAGCGATAGGTGACGAAGTATGAATCATATCGCCCATATATATATATATATATTATCATATATACTATTAGTATAATTGTAATTGTAGTTGCAATAGTAAGTTACTTGTATAAATGTCTCAAGAAAAATATGTCAGATAAATGAACAGAATAAGATTTCTGCACTATTCATTTGGAAAATTACAATTTTCAATATATTGGACTACATTTCATAAATTTTGCATTCTCTATTACGTCATGCAGTAATATTAAATCTAGGAGCACTAATGTAATTTCATCTGGATATTATAACGCTTATAAGCTACAATAGTGACATTCTGCGTAATTATTAGTGACATTATCGTAATTATTATAACTGTCATAAAATTATATACTAAAGATTATTATTGACATTTAATGGTAGTGCAGCTAATTTTGTATAGTGATATTTTTAAATGTAAATCATAAATTATTATGTAATAGATATATTTTAAATGTCACTAATAAATTACTCACATATATTTTTGATCTTGTGACTACATAATAACTACACACTATTTAATTTTTGCTGTAGTGATACTTTTCATATTTCATGAAGTTCATCAAGGTATATACATATTCTCTCCGATTGGAAATTCCATATCAGATTATGTGTATATATAAGATTGTTTTTGTACGTATTGAAATACAATTTGAAAATAACTTCTAAGATAACTATAATGCTTATATATCTATATTAAATTATATTATATTTTTGCTTATTTCTTTGTTTAAATGATGGGTATTGTATATAATACAATAGCATATGGTTTTTGTTCCTATTACGGGCACCAAAATTGTTTTTTCCAATTTGGACAAAAACTTAGGATTTTTTTTCCTATTTGATCCAGGCTTATACAGTTTATCAATTTTTACTGCGTTAATCAATTTTTTGCCTGTACGTAGCGTAGCTTAACTCAATTTGGTTTCACACCTGCATGGATGTGCTGTATCTCTATCTTTCTCACAGACAATGCTTCGCTGCTTATCCCTACTTTTCTATTGACTTTCCCATATTTTAAAGGGGCTGGCTTATACTTTTTATTGTCGAAGTGGGTACTGTAGATACCCAGCATTCTGATTGTTTTCTTTGCAGAATTATTTTTTACAATTTAACTATAATAATAATTATTAGTTGAACATATTTAAATACATTCTCGAGTTTTCTTCTTTATTTATTTTGGAGGCACAACTACCGGATGCTATATAGTATACTATTTAGAACCTCCATGTACATACCCCCATTCACATTGCATGCAATATTTTTGAGTTTCTTTAAGTCGCATTTCAAAGAAAAACTTTTTTTTTTTGTTTGCTTATTTCCTCTTTGGGTTGTGCTGCAAATGTTTGCATGTATACGCTGTGCTGTACACGATTTGGATGTTACGTAAATCTGTGCTTGCTTGCGTAAGGTATCACATCAGTTTTGGTTATTCAATCAAGTCTATGAGATATGACTTGATTCATTAATGGAAATATTTTCAATGAATCAACATAACATATTTATTCATCTAATCAACTTACTAACTCTGAACAAATTAATCCAGTTTCTTTTAAGTTGCCCTCAAGATTAATTCGATTTTTCTGTCCTTGGACTAGAGAGCATATAAGGAAAACACAAAATTTTAATATGTATCGTTGTGTGGTTTCTAAACTCACCATCTATATTATTATTCTTATTAAAGATAATAATAACATAATTGATTTAATAGTGCGGAAATCGAGGGGTTTCAACAGCGCGGTTACCGCGCTGTTAGCAGTTGGGAAGAATAATGAGAGAAAATATGCGGCGGAGAGCGGCGGCGCAACTACCCATACTGCGACGCAGAGCGGTGGGTCTGTGTGAAATGGGGACGGAGAAGCGTTTGACGGGGAAAAAGAAGAAAGTGGTCATGAGAGAGGGAGGAGAGAGATCCAATTTTATATTGTTGCAATGTAGAGTTCGATAGATCTCAAATTTAACCCTAAAATCTTTATGTCGAGCCCTTTTTTTTTCTTTTTAAGTTATCTGGGTGATTACTTTACAAGCACAAAAACTTCCATAAGTTTGGGTAGTTAAGTTGGTCAGTAAAGTTTTTTCAAGCCTTAAACAATTCAACGATATGCTTGCTAGGAGTTATGATAAAACGTAGTATATGGTTTTTCCTTTTCACTTAAGGTGGGAAAATGTGCAGTCATCTTTGGATGCACCTTTGGAGAGATCAAAATAAGTTATACTTCTGCACTACTTCATTATTCCAATTTATATTTGTATTAAAATAATTAAATGAGACTAATAAAGTGAGTTAAATGGGCTATATCATTTTACTTCTAAAAAAGAAACAATTTAAGAGTTCATTTGTTGGGAATCAAGCCATGCTGGGTGGTGATGTTTTATTAAGATTTTATCTAAAAAGTTTCCTGCAAATTACATTAAATGTTTCATTTAAAGGAATTCATGTAATATTTCCATTGGTGGCCTTTTGAAAACTTAAAATAGTTACACTTATATCCTGTTACTGTCCATCAACGTCAATTTCCATATGTGATTGGTAACTATGCAAAGCCATGGATGTCTGAATGCACAGTTACCGCTTCTCTGTCTCAATTCTGCAATCACATATAAATCCTTTGTACCACATTCTCCAGATAACTATTCTAACATGAGCGCTACTCAATTTCTGTCTCTCAAAATGCAGAGCACTTGCTCTCTGGCGCATTTCTTTAGCTTTATTGAAGCCCACTTTGGAGTTGGAGTTCTTGCTCTCAACTGCCAATATGTCTGGCAACAAGTGTATAGGAGATTCACAAGTGCTCAGTACCCGAGTAGGAAGGCTCTTGAGAGAGAGGCAGCTTAGGAAGTACGGTAGAGGGACTGAAGTAGTCTCTGAGCTTGATATTTCAGCGTGTTCCAATGTAGAGCAGTATTTGGAAACAGAAGCGCAAGCTTTTACTGAAGGGTGGGAAAGGCCTGATGGGAAATCAACCAAGCAGAGGTTACTAGTGGTTGCTAATAGACTGCCTGTGTCTGCAGTGAGGAAAGGTGAGGATTCATGGTCTTTGGAGATAAGTGCAGGAGGCCTCGTCAGCGGTCTTTTGGGTGAGTTTTGATTGTGCCCACCATCTGTTCGTTGGAATTTACCTTATGAATTTAATTATCAACTTATAATGCAGTTGATGTTTTGCTCATCATGTACTGTTTCTGTTTTATAGGGGTTAATGAGTTTGAGGCAAGATGGATTGGTTGGGCTGGAGTAAATGTGCCCGACGAGGTTGGGAAGAAAGCACTTACTGCAGCTCTGGCTGAGAAGGTTAAATAAATAGTCACAGTCTCTAAACTTTGACTCTCATTTTGCATGATGATGATGTTTATTAAATCTTAAATGTTCTGTTTTCTCTCTTTTTCTCTGTCTTCAGAAGTGCATTCCTGTCTTCCTCGATGAAGAGATTGTTCATCAGTACTACAATGGCTATTGTAATAACATACTCTGGCCTCTCTTCCACTATCTCGGACTTCCACAAGAAGACGGCCTTGCAACCACACGGAGTTTCCAGTCGCAGTTTACAGCATATCAGAAGGCAAACCAAATGTTTGCTGATGTTGTTAACAGTCATTATGAGGAGGGTGATGTTGTTTGGTGTCATGACTACCACCTGATGTTTCTCCCTAAGTATCTCAAGGATCATAACAACAAGATGAAAGTTGGATGGTTTCTGCATACCCCATTTCCATCTTCTGAAATTCACCGGACTTTACCATCTCGTTCTGATCTGCTACGTGCAGTTCTTTCTGCTGATTTAGTGGGGTAATATGTTTCTCTCAAATGGTTAATTTTGGTATCTTGAAAGTTTTGTTTTATAGTTTGAACTGCAAATTCATAGCAGTAGATTTGCATTATAGTCTTTTCTGTTTTTGCAGTATACTCGGCTGTTTGGATGAAGAAGGCATATATTACTCTTTTTATTGTATTTTAATTGGCTTTAGTCTGGTACTATAAGGTCATTGATAGTCAGTAGCATCTATATTTCCTGACTCAACATCACTTTGGATTTATTTCCAGATTCCATACATATGATTATGCAAGACATTTTGTGAGTGCTTGCACTCGTATTCTCGGACTTGAAGGTACTTATGAGGGCGTTGAGGATCAAGGAAGACTGACTCGTGTAGCTGCAGTATGTCTTCATTTGTTTTCCTGGACTATTCCTTGTTCTTGATTTTGCAGTAGCTCCTCCTCTGGCTGAATGTCGCAAGTGTACCTTGTAAACCACCCATATATCATGGTGATCTTGTGTTTTCTTCTTTATCTGTTGACCACAGTTTCCGATCGGGATTGATTCTGATAGGTTCATGCGAGCTCTAGAACTTCCTCAAGTTCAGGAGCACATTAGGGAATTGAAAGAAAAATTTTCTGGCAGAAAGGTTTGTTCTTCATACTCTTTATGTATAAAGGTGGCAGAATGCTCACCTCCTAACTTTGCTACTTGTATAGCTAATGTTTTTTAGTATGAAATTTCTTCTCAATCACTATTGGAGTAATTTATGGGGAAAAAAAATAGTATATTGTAATCAATCTGGTAAATTGTTCACCTGTAAAGCACCGAATGATAATGATATAACCACTTCCTTCTCATTTAATTGTTTTAACCTTTTTGCTCAACTTGCTCTGTTATAGTAAAGTACAACTTCTTGCAGGTAATTCTTGGTGTGGACCGTCTTGATATGATTAAAGGAATCCCTCAAAAGATACTTGCATTTGAAAAATTTCTCGAAGAAAACCCATACTGGTGTTATAAAGTTGTTTTGCTTCAGATTGCTGTGCCCACTAGAACTGATGTTCCCGAATGTACGGTCTTATGAATGTTTCTTCACATTTTTTAAATCTATTCCTTTTTCTGTTGTATTTGCATATTAAATTTGATCTAGTTTTTCTTTCTGGTGTGTACAGATAAAAAACTTACAAGCCAAGTACATGAAATTGTTGGACGGATCAACGGAAGATTTGGAACTTTAACTGGTGTTCCTATTCATCACCTTGTTAGCATCTTCTTCAGAAATCATATATTTGTCGTCATAATTAACTTTTAAACTTCTGCCTTTGTTCTTAGAAAAATGGATAAATCTGATACATGCCCGCTGCTCTTTCACAACTTTTTTTCTTATAGAAGGATCTGATTAGTTGTGAATTCACCTCTTACTTCCATATTACTTTGATCATCCTGTATGTCACCTTTGCCCATGGTAGAGGAGTTCCTCTTCTTGGATTTTTCCTTCCCTAATTTTAACCAGGGCATTTAAATTCTCTCAGTTGGTCAAATATGTTTCTGATGTTAAACTTACAAGTCTCGAAATACAGCATAACAATTTATGAAATTACGAAGTGATTGGTATGCTCAGCTCTCTCTTCCATTTTTTCTTTTGACGGTCATATACCCATACATGATGTTGTAACTGAATTCATGGACATCCAATTATGTGTTCAATTATATTGTGTAGATATTGAAGCAGTTTCTTTTTCTGCAGGATCGTTCTCTTGACTTTCACGCACTGTGTGCGTTGTATGCTGTCACTGGTACTAATAGCTCTTTCACTTTGTTAAGCTTGCGCTCCTAGGTTTATTTCCTTGTCTTAGAATAGAACTCACCTCCCATCTTCTATCATAACAAATTTATAATACATTAACTCGGAGCACTAAAGATACCATAAACCTTGTACACTTAATTGGGGAGTGAAAAACTTAATTATTATGCTATCACATTGATCATTCCACAATTTCTTACTTTTTTATGGTAGTTCCCGTAATTTCTCAAGGTATAACATTTTCTCTACTATTTCGAAGTTAATTCTTCTCCTGGGGACGTGTGTTTGAAGTTTGGTCATATCTACTGTTTACTCTTACCTATGTTCACAGCACTAAAAATACGGAAATGTATTATCAATATTTCGAAATCTGGGGTAGATGCTCATTTTATTTTAGTATATTCTTAATCTTGAGTTTTGCACGGCAGACTGTCAAGGTCTTTAAATTGCATGAGTAATTGTCAAATTTGATGGAATATTCACAAGCCACTATAGAGTTTACTTATCACTGGAAATGTGGAACCATATTATCTGATTTCTTGTATCTTGAACTACAATAACTGATGCAATTTGGTTGCCTTGTCTCATCAGATATAGCACTTGTCACGTCTTTGCGGGATGGAATGAATCTCGTGAGCTATGAGTTTGTGGCATGTCAAGATTCCAAAAGGGGGGTTCTCATCCTCAGTGAGGTATCTAACGCACTATGTAGTTCTCTTTGAATAAAATTTTTGCATGAAACTTGAGTCGTTTTTAGTGCAGTAGAAAGTTTTATATAAAGAGGTAAGCTGACTATTATTAAATGTCCTATTTTTTTCAAAAATTTGCATACTTCAGATATATCATACTAATATTTTCGGAGGTTATGATATTATCTTGTTAAACCTCCCTTTTGTTTTATCTGTTTACCGTATTACTCGTTACACTAATGAGCTATTTTGAACTTTTGCCATCTTTATTGTACTGTTTAAAATAACCTTTCTCTATCATTGACTCCTTTCGATAATCTGTAGTTTGCTGGAGCAGCACAGTCTCTTGGCGCTGGCGCAATTCTCGTGAATCCATGGAACACCACTGAAGTTGCCGCAGCAATAGGACAGGCTCTGAATATGCCTGCTGAAGAAAGAGAAAAACGACACAGGCATAACTTTGAGCATGTCACCACTCATACTGCTCAACAGTGGGCGGAATGCTTCGTGAGGTGAGTCTGTAAGCACAACACTTCTTCCAATCTCATTCTACATTCTGGTCTAATCTAGTGAAATTGCTCATGGCCTTGTCATGAGCATGGAGTATTATTTGCACTTCAAAAGTTCAACAACAGAACATATATCTACCAACTTATTTTGCTACACTTGAGACGTATAAGATGCTTCTATGTCGGATAACCATTAGAATTTGTGAAGATGTACCTCCTTTGAATAGGTGGGGTGGTTTATGTTTTCAATTGTTTGGATGAAAAAAGAAATATTTTTTGCTTGTGCTTCAGTACTTTCCTGCATAATTTCTAGTCCTTTGCAACCAAATGCTAATAGTTGCTTTAGTACTCTGGAATCTAAATCGAAATTCTGATCATGCTTGCAGTGAACTCAATGACGCTGTTATTGAAGCGCAGCAGAGCATAAGAAAAGTTCCTCCCCTTCTTGCCTTTAGTGATGCTATCAACCGTTACTTCCAGTCCAAAAATCGATTACTCATACTGGTAAGTTCAATTGTCTTCATCACCCAACTCCCCTTCATGGAGATAAGTCTAATAAACTTTCATAATTCTTGTTATTAATCATACAGGGCTTTAATTCTACACTTACTGAGCCAGTCGTCACTCCTGGAAGAAGGGGAAATCAGATCAAGGAAATGGAACTTAAACTGCATCCCGACTTGAAAGAACCTCTGACATTGCTCTGTAACGACCCAAATACGATTATTGTAGTCCTTAGTGGAAGCACCAGAGCTGTGCTAGATGATGTACGCCGTCCTTGTTTCCCTTGCATCTTTTGTTGCTCCATATATCTTCTAAAAACAATTTTCATGCAGAACTTCGGGGAGTTTAATATGTGGTTGGCAGCAGAAAACGGGATGTTTCTACGATCAACAAAAGGAGAATGGAGGACGACTATGCCAGAACACTTGAATATGGATTGGGTTGACAATGCGAGGGTATGAACAACCAAGTCTGCTCATATTATGTAGTTTTATTGTTTGTCTTTTTGGAATCCTTATCTAGGACAAATAAGTTATTAGTTTCTTTGTACTCTTTCAGCATGTTCTCGAATACTTCACTGAAAGAACACCAAGATCACAATTCGAAGAACGAGATACCTCACTCAGGTGGAACTACAAGTATTCAGGTAGTAAGCACATCAGTGTATGTCCCAGCTAAGTTTATAGCTATACATAACTCTGTTCTAATAGTTTCTCCTTTCTTCATCAACCCTGGACATCTTAAAGATTCCGAATTTGGGAGATTGCAAGCTAGAGACATGATGCAGCATCTCTGGACTGGTCCTACTACATATAACTCGTTGATAGACGTTTTCCAAGGAAGCAATTCAGTGGAAGTGCGAGCAGTGGGTGTGACCAAGGTAGGTCATGCCGATTATACAGAATCTGAATCATATTAGTACATATGTCTTGTTTTATTTAAAAGTTGATTTATTTATTTATTTTGGTGTTTATAGGGAGCAGCTATTGATCGAATACTTGGAGAGATCTTTCTTATTCAATCCATCTCAAGTCCAATAGACTTTGTCATGTGCTTTGGCCATTTCTTTGAAAGGGTACTTCAATCTTATACCATATTTTTTCAATAATGTCACAAGTCCCAAATTCCAGCATCGAAAAATCTACTATGTTTCAGGATGAGGACATATACACATATTTTGAGCCACAACCTGAAAACTTGGGACTATCAAGAAGTAAAGCCAGCAATGCAGCTATGAAAAGGCAGTCTTCAAAGCCTCTCAGGGACGAGGAATCGACAAGCAGCAGGCGCCCGGCAGTGAGAAATTCTCGCTGCGATGTGCTTGATCTTAAAAAGGACAATTATTTCTCAGTTGCTGTTGAGCGTACACGTACGATTGCACGCTATCTTCTCAACACCTCAGACGATGTAGTATCGTTTCTCAAGGAGTTGGCAGAAGGAGCAACCTACTCACCAAATTAACTTCTTCACCATACTTGATCAGTTTGAAGCTATAGATTAGTTGAATATCTTGGTTATCTGTATATCTTCGCTTTCACTTTATAATACTGCCCTGCCCGCGTATATGGGAGCATTAATTTTCAATCTCTTAAGATCTGCTGTTCACTCTGTTCTGGGAAATTAGTGGTATAAAAATACTCTGAAATCTCTTAAGAGTGGGTATGATGTTTTAACGCGAGTATATAATTTGAATGCATTAGAATTTTACCTGAACCATTCAAAGCAAAGTTAAATATCCTGGAAAATTACATAAGGGTTCATCGAAATATCAAATCCATATAATCGATTCCATAGTGTCCAAACAATACAAGCAGAAGAAGACCTTCTCTTCTCTAGAGCACCAACATATGGTAAATCCATCCACAAAAGTAAATGCATTATTATTAGTCTATAGCATATTCTAAAACTCAGGAAAAGATAATCATCACTCCAAGTCCAAAGCATGCACTGAAGCTGAGCTTCATGCAGAACTAAACTAACATACAGTGATACAGAGCGGCTGTGATACACCAAAATGCAAAATCAGCCCAAGATTCGATGATGAAAGACACTTACTTCACTTGGCGTGAGTCTTCCTATTCGGTTCAAACACGTTCTTGATCAATGATTCCTTGATCGAGAGCAACTCGGGAAATTCCTTCTTCAGTTTAGAGGCATCCAATTCATTATTGCTTTTGGGGGCAATGATGACCTTTGCTTGTTCCTCGAGAGTGAAGTTGGTGTACTTGAATTCCGGGTTGATGTATTCCTTGTACATCTCAAGGATCTCATTGTGGCTGACAACACCAGGGTTTGTGAAGTTCCATATGCCTCTAAGGTTCCGTTTAGCCATCTCAATTGAAATCGGAAGAAGCTCATCCAAGATCGTCATGCTGTTTGGGATGTTAACCAACTTGTTGTACTTTGTAATCTTAGTGATGAAATTGCGCGGGTTGCTTAGGTCGGAAGATATTGGCATCCGAACTCTCAGACTGCAGACGTTGTCGTATTCTTTTAAGAGCTCCTCTACCTAATTGAGTACAAAGAAAATTCGTGATCATATATAAAGACGAGATATAATGCACATTATGGGAATATTACCATGGCCTTAGTCTTGGAATAGAAAGATCCTGTGAAATTGGGAGTGTCTTCCTCCTTGAATCCAATGCCAGAACCTTCGGGGTGTGCTGCATCGTATTCAAATATACAACCAGTGGTAAAGTTCACCATTAGAATCTCATGCTCTCTGCATGCATCCGCCAAAGTCAATGTACCAGCAACGTTGACACGAGTCGTCTCAGCCTTGTGGCTTTCGCACCAATCAACATTGGGTCTACCAGTTAAACCAGCTGCATTCATAACATGTGTTGGCTTCACAGCAACAATGTCTGCCACAAGCTGCGCGCGATTCTCAAGGCGCCCCTTTCCATATTCATATTGAATCCCCTGTTTCTCACACAACTTTCCGAGCAAACCACCAATCCACCCAGTCCTACCGTATATCAAGAACTTCAAGGCGCCCTTTTCTGTTGAGAATGGTACTACCATCTTCTGAGTGGCATTACCAGGGAATTCGGACTTGTCAGAATCATCAAAATGCCTCTCGATGCCACCGGGCATCATCAGCATCCGAGGATGAGGAAGCAATGCACCAGATACATCACCCCACCAATCAGGATTGCTCGTGTACCACTCTATCGTCTTTTTCAGACCCTCTTCCCACGTCGTCCTTTCGGACCATCCCAAATTCTTCAGCTTTTGGTCATCCAGGAAATACCGTTGATCGTTAAATGGTCTGTTCTCCACAAACTTGATGTTCTCTTCGGGATCAATGTTGAACAGCTTGCACATGTCCGTGGCAACGTCAATGACCCTCCTTTCCTTCTTTGTTCCAATGTTGTAAACATGACCAACTTCTCCCTTATGAAGAACCACTTCAAAGGCCTCTGCAACATCCTCACAGTAGAGGTAACTCCGCACGTTGGATCCATCACCGTGGATTGGAAGAGTTTTCCCACTCATGGCCAAAAGGATGAACTTGGGAATCAACTTTTCAGGAAACTGATTAGGTCCGTATACATTATTCCCTCTCGTGGTAATGACAGGCAATCCATAAGATCTACCATATGCCATAACAAGCATTTCGGCCCCAGCTTTTGTTGCTGAGTAAGGATTCGTGGGAAGGAGCTGCGAGGCCTCGTGATTTCCCACAACAGCATCCTCCTCTGTCTCTCCATAGACCTCATCTGTACTAACATGGATGAACCTTCTAATCTGCCCGGTCACCTTGCAAGCCTCCAAAAGAACATGGGTTCCATATATGTTGTTCTTGGTAAACTCAAAACTGTTGCCAAAGGAATTGTCAACATGGGTCTGGGCAGCAAAATGCATTATAGTGTCGATGTTTTCAGTGATGAGAAGATAGTTGACAAGGTCAGCGCTACCAATATCACCCTTGACAAACTTGAAATTGGGAGAGGGTCTAGAAGGAAGGAGGTTCTTAAGATTAGAACAGTAATCAAGCTTGTCGAGCACCACAATCTTGTATTCAGGGTAGTTTCTAACGAGCCTGTTTGCAACATGCGAAGCAATGAATCCAGCAGCGCCAGTAATGAGGATGTTCTTGGGGGTGAAGTTCGACATTATTGCTTAATCTACAAAACAATAGATTAATAGGATAAGACAAGTATAGATTCCAAACAGAGAATGACAAAACAAACTGCAAAAACACAATGAACTAAGATCTTAACCCCACCTACATATAGTAATAGTATAATGAAATAAACAAAGTTTCAAAGTAAATGAAGTTCTATTTTTTTAAGTGGCACCTATCCGATTAACATACAGCGTGCTCAGAAATAATCGATGATCGATTTCGCGTTCGGAATTAGATTTGCTGCCAATTTATTTTGAAAACAAGGTTGCAATCATTCACAGCAGAGAAGAAAAACCGCAGTGCGAAAGGTTAATCATGAAACAGCTAAGAGTATTAACATTACAATATAGAAATGAGAAATGTATACTGCTAATAATGGAACCGAAGAAAGAACTAAAGTCCTGATTAAAGCTTAATCGTAGATCAAATTCCATAAGCACAAAACCAATCATTTCATTTCCCTATGTAATGTAATCAGCAAATCACAAGAGTGTGGAGTTAAAGGGAATGATTATTGATAGTCAACATAAAGTAAAGAGAGGAAATGGAGCGGAAATAGAGTAAGTAATAGAAACCCAGATGGCATAAGGAGAGAATGAAGAGTAAAAGTAAATAAGGAAATGAAGAAAACTGACGAAAAGAATAGGCCTGGGGCTGGGGAGGTAGGAAGAAGAAGGGAGAGAAATGGGATTGAAAAGGAAGGAAGAGAAGAATGAGTAACCTCTCTATGCTATTGCTATCCATATATACACAATACGTACGTACGCCTTTCATGCAAATTCCCACTTACTCCACTTACTTGTACGTGTGTTCTTTTTTTATATATAAAAAAGAATAGGAAAACAGTAATGGGGAGTAAGGAGGACGTGTGTTTGTTTTACAATTTACCTTTTACAGTTGAGAGAAATGTAGAAATTACTTAGTCAGCAAAGAGAGAGAGAGACTGAGAGAGGGAGAAGGAGGAATGGCGGAAAGAGATAAGGTGCGTTTGTTAATGCAATGCACTGTACGTGTTTGCTTTTTTAACTCACTCACTCACTCACTCTCATGAATTTGTTTGATTTGAGTGAGAAGAGAAGGAGCTAGATATGGCATGGAAGAGGTAGGTAGGTAGGTAGGTGGAAATGGAATGAACGCCATCAATTTCATATTTAAAATTTAATATTTGTAGTTGCATGTAATGTAATTTTCATCTACAGTTGTACTCTTGTACTCCCACGTCAAAAACATGTCTCAACTAATATGGCACTCCATCCATTCAGCCACTGCCACACCCACACTAATAAGTTGTAGTAGTAGCTAGTGCTACTCATTAAATTAAACTGTCTTAAACATACTAGTAGTACATCAAATTGATTTTTGACAACAAAATGGACGTGCGTTTGATTTAGCATTAATTAATTATCTCTATCCCTCTTCCACTCCACAGTCACAACTCTACTCTGCTCAGAATAGATGCTGCAAGTGCCAATCTCCAAAACCCAACCCATCATGTGTTTATTTCCAACACATTAAACTACACCAATATCTTTTCTATTTATTTATGTAACTAGTCATGATGCTTTTAATCCCATCATTTCTCATATTATATGACCTATACATTTTTATTTCTAACGCCATAATTTTAGAATACTAATTTATTATTAACAAAATTCATAGTGTATCACGAAATAACTTCTCATATTTTCTTATCCGTCCACAAACTATCTTCCTATTTTAATTTTCTATTTTTGGCAACCATTATATTTACCCATACTCCATTATAATGTGGGTCTCATACTCCACTCACTCCACACTACATTCAATTTTAAAATTTTAGATTAAAAGCGAGTTTCAGTGAGCAACTCAAATCTAAATGGAGGAGGTCTTAGTAGAGATTGACTTCAGATAACAATCTTTCAATCTACAACTAGTGTTTGACTGATGGACTAATATCTCAAGTATACTAGTGTGAAAGTGGTGGTTTTAAAGACTTACTCGTTTATCAAAAATCTTAATGTTAAAGTTCCAATTTGCTCTTAATCAGTATTCAAGACATGCAACCTTAGTTAGAGAGATAAAGAATACTTAAAGTAAATAGCGAAGATACAAATGTTTGGTTTGTGTGGTTCGGAGGTAATAACTCCTACGTCCACGTTTCTCGATTGGATATGTCTTACAGTGATCAACCTTGAAAGTTAGATTTACAATAGAGTCTGATCACTTCCAGCTATTTACACTAAGGCTAAAACCAGAACTATTCTTCAGTTACAAATAATCGCTAAGAACACACTATAGAATTACAGTAAGCTTGAGTGTTCTAAGATGGAGAGCTTGAGAGCGATATAAAGCTTTGAGAGTGTAGAGAGCTTGAATGCGTAAGAAAGCTTGGTAACCGGTGTTTGAAACGTTTGAAGTGATGAGGTATTTATAGGACTCTCTTAAAAATATATCCGTTGAAAAGAGCAACGTCCGAAGCTTTGAAATTCTTTCCGTTGAAGTCGTCATCTTTTTTACCATTTTTGGTGTCTGCAATAAGGATATGGTTTACCTGCTCTGAGATCTTTTCCAGAAATGATAAAGGTGGTTGACCAACCTCAGTAGCTAGGTTTCAGTACAATAAATTTCAGTGCAGAACTTCAGTTGACGAGAACTTCACACTTCAATCAGTTATGAGTCTTTAATTCCTTCAGGGGGACCTTCAGAAATAGCGTCCTTCAGACTGACTCTTCACTGAGTTATGAAAACATCAGTGTTGGTCTTGAATCTTCAGTCTGGATTTCTTCAGAATTGATGTATCTGTAAACTTAACTCCTCATCACATGAGTTCTGAAAATTAAGATTTAGATCAGATTTCAGTTTTGAACTTAATACATCTTTCAAGAGAGGTTTTGAAATCTTAATCAAAATCTTTATAAATATTTCTCAACAATATATATCATCATTAACGTGGGGCCCATACTCTACTCACTACACACTACACATCATCAATAATGTGGATTTCATTCTCCACTAATTACACACTACTCACTACACATTACATATTACCTACTAAAGTCAAAGCATTTATTAAAACTCGTGTACGGCTAAAGGAAAAAGTTGCTTCGTGTTATAAAATATTATCGAATGGGGTAAAAATTAAAATACTCAGTTTGCTTAGAGTAGATGTAAAAAATACTCATACCTTTTAGTCAATGCAAGAAATGCTTACAAGGACAATAAATCAATATAAGAATAAAAAGAAAAGAATAAATAAATTTTAAAAAGTAATAAAATAATATAACTAACCCCACATATCTCTTTCATCTATCACTTTCTTTCATCCTAGAATTGGGGATACCATCTACGGGACCACACGGCGGAAGTCTCCCTCCCCCAACACCAACCAGTAATTTTTCTTCTTATTCTTCTCTAACCATGGCTTCTTCACAGGTTAGTTTTTAATAGAGTTTATATAATTTAGGAATTATTTAACAGTTTTTTTAAATTACTGCTTGAAATTAGTTTGAATTGCTCCTTGAAATTGGTTGATATAGTTTGAATTAGGAATATTATTGAATTGAATTTTTTTTACTCAGGTTTGAGTTTTACGGCGGCAGCCTTGCGGGCGGGCGCTCACCCTGGTGCTTCCGGCTGGCCCTAGCGCTGGGTGTTCCGTCGGGATCTCGCGCAAAGGTTACGCCTAGTGCTTCTGCCGGGTGCTTACGCTGGGACCTCGCGCCAAGGTCACGCTAGGTGCTTCCGCCGGGCCCTCGCGTCGTGCTGGTGTTCCGCTGGCCCTAGCTAGGCCCTCGCACCTAGTGTTTACACTGAGACTTTGCTTGGGTGACTTCCGCTGGGGCTTTGCTTGGGTGACTTATAATGCTTATTTTTCTATGTTGTTAATAGGAGTTATGAATTGCTAATTAAACTAGGCATATACACGAAAATGAATTGCTTATTTGGGGTTACTCAAAATGATATTAATCTCAAGCCTACAGTAGAATATATTTTCAATATAGCAATGGTAATATAGTGTATAAATGAAAGATAGAAACAATAATACTTAGTTGGTGCATTGTAAATTAGTTTATTATTATACAAATAGTGAATTGTGTATGTTATTTACAAATATGTTTTTTTTATTGAATGTTATATTGTTATACCAATTGTTTTGTTATTTATTTAATTATTAAAAGTTGTTATTTTTATTTAATTATTGTATGTTATTTTTTTGTAAACTGTAAATATGTAATATGTTACTGTTGTTTATTTAATTATTGTTATATAATTGTTTCTATGTTTAATTGCATGAATCTAAACATATAAGTAAATATTGTTTTTATGTTTATTGTAGGTTTCTATTCCGTATAGAAGACCTAACACATTGAATAAGACTGCATCAGTGAGCACATATTATAAAATTAGTACAATAAAAAAGATTAAGAGTACACTTTTAGCAATTGGTGGTGAGGAACTACTTCAAAGATTTATAGGTGGTCCTTTTGGACATTTGATTTCATGGAATCCGGGTCTAATGTCGGGACAAACGCTACATGGTATTATATCCCGAGCAATAAGTGAACCAAATGGGTTATGGTTTCATATTTGCGAGAAAAACATAGAGCTCACCTATTATGCTATTATTACTGGTTTGAGATTTGGGTCATCTAATTTTGATACTTCAGTATCATACAATCTGAGTGATGTTCCAGTATACATGGCTTTCTGTAATGGTGTACATCTAAGGGGTGATGCACTACTTAGACGATTTTCGGATACAGAACATCTCATTCCAAATTCTGATGGTGATGGATACATCCGTGTCGCCAATATCTTAATGGCTTATATCGTTTTGTGTGGATTGGACACGGCGAAGTCTATTCCGTCTTGGATGTGGATTTTAGTTTATGATTTGAAGGCATGGAGTGTTTTTCCTTTTGTTCAAGAATTTTAGTTGTCACCTTTGAAGTGAGGACATTAGCATTCAACAATACATTTTGTCGTCTTTTTGAAAACCATTCTTCGAGTGCAATTCTTATGGCTTCAAGACAAGAGCAAATGGGTAGTCGTCTTGCCCATAATAGACGAGAATTGAACGACTCTGCTGAATTGGACGTCAAAAAACTATGACGACGTACCGTGCACATTGATCTAGCCCACTTAGCCGGACCAACCTGCATCAATTTTGCGTATGCTTCAGGCTTGGCGAGTTCAATCGTTCTCATTCTTTTTTCATATTCTTCCACCTTGTAAGTGTATGCAGCTCTGAGATACAATCCAACAATCACTTTGCCAAATCGTTTTATCTTACCACTCAAGTGATAATAGCAAAGTCCATGAGATGCATCTGGATATACTATACTCAATGCATTGGATATGGAAACATGTGCATAAGATACTATCAAAGTGTTCGGCGTGCAACCGTATGCTCTCCTCAACCGTGTGAAGAACCATGTCCATGATTCGTCATTCTTGATAGGTCCAATTCCATAGGCCAGTGGGTAAACTTGTTCATCGTCATCCTTTGTCACTGCTACAAATAAAATTCCACTATTCTTGCCCTTGAGGTGAGTACCATCAACTACAATCACGGGTCTCATATAATATGCAAAAGCCGCTCTACATGCTCCAAGTGCAACGAATAAGTGCCAAAATTTCCCATCTTCTCCCACATCTAGATTAGTGATAGTTCCTGGATTATGCTTCTCAAGCATATAGAGATAACTTGGCAACATTTTGAAACTACTATCATATCCACCGTATATCATCTCAAGAGCATAATTGCGTGCTCTAAGTGCAACGTCATAGCTAATTTGCACCCCAAAACTCCTTTCAGGTCATCTTGAATTTCACTCGGCACTATAATTTCACAAGTTCCACGCATTTTCTTTGCATAATACGCAGCAATGACTTTGGAGTGTATCATTTTGGGGGGAACGTGTTCAATTGAATACACACATGTGTGGTGTTCAAAACCATGCACATATCAAATATCGTCGTGGAAAGAAGCCCGCATTTGAAAATGACATTTTTTTGGATCAACACCACAGACCCACACAAATTGAACTACATCATATTTTGCTTTTTTCTTAAGATGCCACAACCGAAAAGCAATATTAATATCATGTTTGTTATCAAAGTAGGATCCTATTCCCAATGCTTTCATCTTGGGAGCCTCTTCACGTGACACCAGTACTTCTGTAGGACCCACTGGGATAATTGGAACTAATGAATTAGGTAGTGATTGATTAATCATTATGTCATCTTCCGTGTTCATGCCGGAATCCTCATTCGGATAACTGAGTTTCAATAGTGTACGGATCTCTCCTTTATTACGAATCCATGTAACTAAATCGGCTAATGTGGCTTGTTCGTTGGTATTTTGATGCTCGTCTTCTGATGATTCTTCTGATGATGATTCCGTTACCACTTCCTCGAGATAGTCTTCATCATCATTTTTAGAGTTTTCTTCATCAATAAGCTCATCAGAGTTTGGGGGCATATTTAGGTCCGGAACTTGAGAATCACCGAGATAGATGTCACCTGACCATCTAGAGGAAACTGCTATCCTTGCAACTTCATCTAACGAGTCTTGCCATTCATTTCTCAATGATCCATATCCGAAAGATGGCGTCCCAATATGATCAAATGCATCCATGTATGAAGATTCTCCATCATTTAGAATGACATACACAAATGGATTGTGTTGTGTCTTGCATAAATGTTGGAATTCATGATCACTATATAATTGAGACTTAATAACTCTACCTCTACTTGACCAAGACAAATAGAAAATGTCATAAGATCTCAATTCTGAATTTGATAGTAGTATCTGATCGATTTTACTTCTCAAATTACTAATTGAGAGCATATGAGGTTCCATAAATATAGATTCTTCGTACCCACCAATATATTGACAATCAGAAAAAGACACTCCATATTTGAGCATTATATGTATCATCTAAAAAGAATTAAGAAAATTATTTAAATAATAGAAGACAAACAATAATAAGATCACAATACTATCTTATACTAATCAATTAATTGACATAATCTGACCAATTAATTGAAGCAAATGTACATGAACCAGATTCTAGTCCCTCCTATTCAAAATTATTGTTATCCTAAATTGAAGCACATATATCAATAGAAATAAATTGATCCAAATTTAAGCTTAATAAATACTCAAAAATACGTTTCAATGTGTGAAGAGATACATTCAGTATTTTGCATTTATGAGAAAAAGTGAATAATGAGATATTTTAAATAGGAGGGAGTATATCATAATTTTCTACAATTTTTTCAATCTATATATATGCAAGAAAATAACATGTATATGCAAATTATTTACAAATTACCTTTTCTTCTATTTCCTTCTCCTTTTTCTTTGGGTTGTAGCACCGAGCACTCAAAAGACTTCTATCTGACAATTTTCAAATAATACTTCATTTTTAAACTTTAAAAGTTTTGAAAATATACGTAAAAGTAATTAAAAGGATTTTAACAAATGATGGACAAATTACCTTTTCTTCTCTTTTTCTTCTTGCTCTCTTCTTAAGTCCTCTAAAACTTTTTTCTCAACTTCATGAAAAATTTGAAGAAATTTGGATTCGTAAGTTGCAGAAGAAAAATGAAGAAGATAATAGTTATTAGGGATATATTAAATGAACAGTACTATATTAAATGAAAGGTAGATAAAAGGCATTTATTAGGTAAATTGTTGTAGCTTTAAAAAAAATAGAATTGCGCCTATAGGTTGCGCTACTATATTGCTCCAATGTTGAATGAGTTAGGATAGTTAAAGTAAAAAAAAAAAGTAAAAAAAAAAAAGGTTGAATTGCGCCTACATGTTGCGCAACTACATTACTCCAATGTTCACAAGGTTAAATTAGGATGTTCACGTGTAATTTGATTTTTTTTACATGTAGTTTAAAACTTGAGCATTTTTCACATGTATCTTTTGACAACCGAGTAGTTTTATTTGTCGAATTATATTCAGTGGCAGAGCGAATATGTGTGGGGAGTTGGTTCAACCCCTGCCAAACTTGTTTTTACTATCATATTGAAATTGAACTTTATTCTGACTGTCCAGAAGTTGTAGAAGCAAACAATTGCTAAAAGATGGATGAAGTCTCTTTTTAATATTCTTACTGTGCCACTATCATATTAGTACAACGATAGTATAATTTGAAAAATATAATTGTCATTTACTAAACATAATAGTTAAACATATAATTTAATACTATTATATACTCCCTCCGTCCCGTTAATAACGACCCATTTTCCATTTTGGGACGTCCCATTAATAATGACCCATTTCCTTATTGGGTAAAAAAATTGCACATGGGATGCTTTTTATTTTTTGTGTAATAGGCAAATATTAAGCTTCATTGGTAGTCGTGTATAAAGTAAATGGGTCGTTATTAGCGGGACGGAGGGAGTAGTATTTTATATGACAATTTTGGTGATAATAAATTTGTATTGAAAAGTTATCACCAGTGAATATGAGCATCCTATCAACCTATTTCTGTAACATTGGTATGACTGCAACTTCATTGCAAGAAATATTTGATTCAAATATATAAATTCATACATATCAAATTTCAAGAGATAATTGAGCCTAAAGGAGTCCCACTAAGCTTTTTTTCCCATGTTCATGTTTTAAAATATTGGTATTTAGTTGTAGGTAAGATATGTATTATTCCACCAAGTTTCTTCTCACTTTGTCATTTTAGTCCGCCCATCAAGTTTCTTCTCACTTTTCTTTCTATTTTTGACAACCTCTTCTTCACTCAATACACTTTAATGTGGTCTTATTATCCACTCACAATACATTACACATCGTCTAATTTTTTGTGTGTTCCATTGCCCACTCACTACACTTTACTCTCACTTTATCATTGACCAATCAAAATTAACTCATTTTATTAAAACTCATGCCGGATCAAAATGGAAAGAACATTGGTGGACGGAGGGAGTAATTAATATAAAAATATACATTTTATTATTTACAGGTGGGGTATGAATAATTATGGTGGTAGGTTATAATAATACGTGTCATTTTCTTTAGAGTTAATTGTGGAAAATGCCCCTTTTTCCTAACTAATAATGAAAACTATCCCCTTTTGTAAATATATATGTAAAGTATCCAATTTATGTGCATTGGACAATTATACCCTTTTCTTATTCATTTCCAATTAAAACCATCTTTAATACCTAATTTCAATCAACAATTATCAGGCCCATCACACTTCCGTATAAATAAATTCTATATTAATACCAACTTACATACCTTCTTTGACCGATAAGCTGTCAGGTCGTATCCTCCGGAAGTTTTAGGGACCACGTCCAACCACCAGGAACACCTTATGGTTTCCAGACGCAGATTCCTTCAACAGCTTACAGCACAGCTCTCGTTCGTTTCCTACCCGGGGCGTATAAGTATTTGGTTGGTAAAAATAAGAAAAATATAAATCCAGAAGAGGATGAACAAAAGCCCAAATCTTATTAAGGAATTATAAATATATATTACATACTAATTTAATCTCCTTTAGGGAGGAGACTAACTTTTTTAGCTACCTATGGTAGCAGAAAGGAAAACTCGCATAAACTATCTAGGAATACAATGTTTATTGTTGGAGAGAAGTAAGGAAAATTTTCGATGCCTTTTAACTCTCTCCAAATGCTCGTTTATATAGAAGGCTGGAGGTCTCCTCTTCCCTGCATTATTGCCTCGGATCCTTATCCTCTGAAATTCTTCACGTGAAGCTGGGTCCAGATAAGGCTGCCGACACAAATATTTCTTAGTGGTTGGACCTCTTCTTTAAATTAGTGGTCCATCTTTTAACTTTATTCCACCGACGATTCTTTTCTAGGTGGAACGTTTCTTTCTGCCACCCACCTTTGTCGTTTTCTTTTTGGTGGGTGCCTCTCTTTCACATGCTTTCCCTGTTTGAAAGCATCTTCTCTATTCCCCTCACATGGCTTCTTTAATTTTGTCGCCCATGTTCCTTTTTTGGAGGGGCCCTTGTGGCTCGTCCTTTCTGGGAAGGATTCTTCTCCCCATACTCGTTGGCTCGGAACTTCTTCTTATCTGGTTTGGGTAAGAAGTCTTTTTCCGAACTCAGGTTCACGTTGGACTGGACAATCCGAACATATCTTGGACTCCCAATGGCCAACATGAGCCATGTTGTAAAATTTTCGATGAGTCTCTTTACTCATCGCCATCTTGTTTTCACACAGAAGAGTTCTTTTTCGCTCAAAAGCCTCTTCTGCGAACTTGGTTGTTTTTTCTGTCATAGTATTTAACAGGAACGATCCATTCATTGAATTTTGAAAGAATTTGAATGGAAACTTGACTTTGTCCATCTCTGTGAGACAGACCCATAATCCCCATGCTCGCCTCGTCGTGATTTGATAATCAGAAATGGAGGCGATCATTGGAATCTCATTAGCTGGTGCCTTGATTTGATTGAAGGCATCCATTCGGGGTCTTCGAAGCCTTATGTAATGAAAGGCCTCATGATTCCCCTTCCCTGCTGGTTCAGGGGCTGCACTTATAAAATACAGCTCCAGTGTATCATCTCGGCAAAGTTGATCGTTATTTGCCCAGGTATCCTGTACCGCTTCCTGGATCCAACGGGGTAGACCCTTGATTTCTGGAAACGATGGGGACATAGTATAAACTGAGGCAAGCGCCCCAAATTCATACCACTGCTTGACATCATGGGGTTTTGATCCTGACATCATCCATACCCGTGGATATTTCCCCGAGATATCAACCCTGCTAGTACTTGGATTGATACCTACTCTTGTGAATAATTTATCCCAGTTCGCCTGATAAGCCTGTTCAGAAGAGGAGAAAATAATCAAATTAGTATTAGACTCAGATTTGTCTGTCATGGGCCTGAGACTAATCTCTCCCTCTTTTACCCCAGAGGTGGAGGGTTGACATGATGGTTCAGGCGGTGAAGCCCTAGCATCATCTTTTTCTTGGGCCAGTGGTTCAGACTCCACCAGCTTAGAACTTGCTAGAGGGGTATTTGAATCCCCATCTACCGGTTTAGGTGCCGGAACACGAAACTCTGCTTTCTCTAGAGGGTGTCTAGAAGCCCGCAGGATTGGCTTTTCCAGTGCTGACCCTAACTGAGTAAAGGTCAACAAACAGGCTCGTATTCTACCGGAGACTTTCGTCTTGTCGGTAGCTTGCATTTTCCCCATCTGATCGGCATGGAGAGTGCACTCGTCCCATTCATCCAAAAGCATTTCCAAGTTTTTTCAGAGATGCCTTTGTGCTAGCATGATGGATCCAATCTCAGCAAGCTCCATCTCTTGTTAGAAAATCTGCAAGAACATTTTTATGAGATTTTAACACGACAATATCATAAATATAATATTGACATAAAGTTTGCCATCTAAGTAACCTAGCATTTTCAGGTTTTAATGCTATGTTATTTCTTAGGAAAGCTTTAACCTGTGTATTATCAACTTTTAAAGTAAATTTCTTTGCTAATAAGAATAAAGGCCATTTCTTAAAAGTCTTCACTACTGCAAAGAATTCCTTCTCGTTGATATGCCATCTTATGGCCTCATTTTCTGCGAACAAACCACTACAATATCTGCATGGTTCTTCTCCATATGGAGTGATTTTCATTAGGACTGCTGCCCACCAATGATCACTCGCATCTGTATAGAGGACCAGATCATCCTCGTCCTGTGGAATTGAAAGTTTTGGGAGATTTTTACATTCCTCCTTTAGCTTTTTCATTCCCTGTCGATGTTCTTCCGTCCATATAAACGGAACATCTTTCTTTAGTAGATTACTAAAGACCTTCCCGTGTTTCGCAAGATCTTTAATAAACATTCCAGCGAAATTAACAACTCCCAGAAAACTCTGAAGTTGTTTCTTCTCTTTCAATGTTTCTGGAAAATCCTGGACCTTTTGCACAATATGATCCTGCAAAGTTATTCCAGACTCATCGATCTCTATTCCCAAAAATTTTATTTTTTGGGTAGCAATTACTGCTTTCTTTTCAGACAGCACTAATCCTTCCTTGTAACAAGTATCTGCAAATAATTCCAGATGTTTGATATGTTCATCCATATCTTTTGATGTTATCAGTATATCATCAATATAGACAAACATAAAAGAAAAATAATCTTTAAAAAGATTATCCATCTTCCTCTGGAAAATCTGGGGAGCATTAGCTAACCCCATTGGCATTACATTCCAGATAAAATGCCCTTGTGGTGTTGAGAAAGTTGTGAGCTTTTTACTCCCTTCCTCCATGCGAATCTGGTAAAACCCTGATTTGCAATCAAACTTTGAGAAAACCTTAGCATTCCTTATGCAGTTAATAAGGTGATCTCTTCTTGGGATAAAATATCCATCAAACTCTAGAATATCATTAATCCCTTTATAATTAATGACAAGTCTAGGTTTACCTCGCTTGATCTCACCATGATTCCTTACCAGAAACCCTGGGCTACTGTAAGGTGAATTAGCTGGCTCGATCAACTTCATATCAAGATGTTCCTTGATAATAACTCTCATATCCTTCTGATTGATCAAGTTCATCAGGATTGGTCTGAACCTTACGAACTCATGCACCCTTTCCGGCTTCACCTTTAAGGTTGCTTTGAGTTGGTTCCTTTCCCACCAGGCCAAATGATTCTCATTGTAACATCTCGAGATCTTCCTTTTGACATCTGCAATGGACACCTGCATTTCAACCTTAATTTCTTTGTTAGAAATCAAAGCTGCCTTAAGGATATGGATTTCCTCATCTTGAAGATCATTCTCACGGATGCAGCTAAGCACTGCTTCGTTGAACCTCCTTTGATCCTTCATATTTGGTTGACGAAGTTTGTCTTCATCATTCATATCACCCCGCTTGCTGCGAAAAGCTACTGAAATTTGGCGATTAAACGCTTTCCTCAGTCTCTGAACAATGATTTTATGCTCACAATTAGTGGTGAACACTAATCGTTGTCGCTCATTGTCCTGTGTGTATCTTTTGAACATCTGTAGGAAATTATTTCCTAACAGAACATCAACTCCCGTATCATGAAAATAAATTGGTGGAGTTTTAACCTTATACCAAGGTGTTTGTCCCGCTCCTCCAATTAGTATCTCCACTTCTTTTACTCCTTTGGATAAGAGTAAAATTCTTTTAGTGAAATCTCTGCCAGCAATTTGAGGTAAAGTATCCTCAACTTCTGCTGGGAAAATTCCCCTTCTTGCTGTGCATATTCCTGCACCTGAATCAATATAGGCCGAGAAGTATTCTGCCTTATATTTTTCATATAACACTCCCACTGGAATGTATATTGAGAATGGACTTTTCATACGATTAGGAGTCGTCTTTCCTCTATCGTAATCATCATCCCCTGGTCCATCTGTTTCCAAGGCTTGAATCTTTCCAAAAAATCCCGCCCTAGAATCAGAACATCTTCTAGTCCTGCCCTGCCTTTAACCTCTACCATAAAACCCCCTAGGTCAAGGGTTCCCTTGTAATGGTTAATCTCCGGCTGCTGGAGATAATACAAGACACTACATGGAAAGTTATTTTCCCATCTTGTAGTATCAAATCTGGTTGTCATCCCTCTCCATCCCTCTGGACATTTCAGATTGACTGAAACTTGAGCATTCCCTGGGAATTGGGGTTGACCTTTTTGGATAGTTTTCCTCCTAAAAGGTTGAGATATAATTCTATTTCCTTGGAAGGATAATCTTCCTGAGCTTATCTTAAGACTTTGATCATGTCTTATGACAGGCCTCTCTTGAATTCGAATGTTGACCTCTCTCTTTTGTGGAATCTCCATTCTGTCGGGACCAATTGCTGTAGTCACCTTCTTGAAGATATCAGGTATTTCGATAAAAGGCTTTCCCAAGAATAACTCCGTATGATGGGAGTTGGAAAGTGCATACGAAATCTAATATGTTATCGAATAAGGTGTATTTCCCTCATCCAATAACTCCTTCCTCTTGAAGTCCTGATAAAGAGTCAGAGCTTTACTGAAACCCGAGTCGTTGAGATTGTAAGCAATCTTAGGATAGACAATCCCCACAACTTGGCCTGCACAAAGATTCCCCGCGATGGTTCCCATCACTGAATCTTGTAGGCTTCTGATCCTCCTATCACATATAGCTATGTCGATTGGAGCATCAATTCCTGTGAACATCGTGGATTTGAGAACTAGTTGTATTACCCCGATATGAATCCATCTCATCTTTTCGGCAATTTCTGGTTTGAGTTTTTCCAAATCCTCTCTGATGTCGCTTGCTGGAATCAATTGCATCTCCACTTAATTCCCTGTAAACTCTATCGGAAGTGACATCTCTCGTCTAGTAATTCCATAGACGATATGATGTTTTCTTCTTCCTAGACTGAAAGTCCTCAGTACTTCGTCTAGGTTGCTGGCATTAAAACCTTGATACTTCTGAACATTCAAGGTTTTCTTCATGATTTTGTCAATCAGGTTCGGCGAGATCATCGTTTGACTAGAGAATCCAGTCCGATCTTCTTTCTCCTGATGACAAGACTCAACTTCAGTTTGAAGATTCTGTAGATCCATCAGAATCTTCATCCCTACTAAGAATCTCTTCTTGCTCATATATACTCTCATCTGAGGGTATATCTTCAAACTGGTACACTTGTACCAATTATTGGTAGTATATGGCATCTTCGATGTCTGGAGTAGACTCGAACCTTCGCATGCCTCTCTGCTCGTTTTCTGGGCAATTTGTTGAAATATGCCCCTTTGCTCCGCAGGTCCAGCAATTACAATCTTTAAAACTTTCATTAGCTCTGGTCTGAGTTCTTCTAAAAGTTTTCTTTGCTGGAGTTCTTGAACTGGATCCTTGGAACGAACCTCTGCTTCTGGCTGGTCCGCTTCTTTGTCCAGTTTTGTATGATCTGGCCTTCTGTCTAGACCACATCGTCCTTGGCTTCTAAGATCTTTCTCTTGGATTTCTATCTTTGGAATAGGGTTGGTACCTATTCTTTCGTCTTTTGGTTATTGATGGCTCGCCTCCAATAACAACTGGAAGATCATTATCTTCACAGTTTAGATGAGCTTCTTTGTTGATCCTTCTCAGCTTCTTCAAGTTTTTCTGAGCAGTGGTTTGTTGACACCACTCTGAAAGCTTTTGATGTACATAAGACATCCTTTTGGCGATGCTGTCACTGCCCTTGGGGATATAATCTCTTATCATCATCTCCTTCCATGGGCTTGGAAATTTTAGAAAGAAAATTTCCTTCGCGATCGTCTCATCAGCTTTTGACTGATGCTGGTAGATCGTAAAGAGCTGAAGAAATTTATTGAGCGCCTTTGGATCCAAGACTGTAAGTCTTAGATTATATAACGCCAATAGATACTTTCTTCTTTTCTCTCTATCGAATCCCTCGTAGTATCCTTCTCCGATGAAATGGTCTTTGAAGAGGACACTCATCCTTCGGATAATCTCCGTGTAGGATTCCTCCGCAAAACATTGATTTTTTACTTCGAGGTAGAATCCTTCCCAGGCGATTTTTACCACGCCTGCGAGACTAGTTTCAAGAATCTTAACCAGTCCTTCTTTGTTAACGTCGAGAGTAGCTGCTGCAATCCGCATCGCTCCTCCCCATTCGTCAATCACAGATTCTCGATCTTTGAAACTAACTTCATCAAGATCGAGCATCACTCCATATGGATGGATAGGATCAAGGGTGGCTTTCCCAACCGGTGAATCTTGGATTCTAAGTTGTCGCCTCCTTCTGGTTCTTTCCATCAGTATGGCTTCATCGGGTACCGTCGAGGTATACGATGGTCCGGCATGGAAATCACGAGCTTCCCTCATGACTTCTTCAGGTGGCGGTGGTGCTTGTTGATTTAAAGGTAATGCTCCATGTGCAGCATTCCTTTCCACCATTTGGTGTTGGTTCATTTTGAGATCAACCATCTTCATGTTAGCAAAAGATTCTGCTAACTCTTGTAGATCTTCAAGTCCGATTCTTTCAAGGTTATTCATGATTTTTCACCTTGAAATAATCGTACATATCTTTCCACTTGAGGATCTTTGCCTTTATCCTTTACTGGTAAAGGATATTTTGGTCCTTCGTTGAATAGCATCTTGTTCCTTCTTTCTGAACGAGATCAGTTCTCCAATTGACCAACTCGACCTTGAATATCTTTCAAGATGGTTAGAATTTCATCTTGTTGAATAGATATTCTTTTTATCTCTTGGGGTACAGTAATTAGGCGGTTGCCATAATTTTGTACTGTCTTCTAGATCTCCCTTAAATCGACCGAGAATTTTGATAAGTCGGGGTCGATTTCTCGAAAGACCGGAGTGAACTCCCTTTTGTCTGGATTCATTCGAAATGGGTGAGATGACCCATTTCTTTCTGCCTTTCCACCTCTTCTTGAAGGGAATGGCCTACTCGGAGTAGATCTTGGTATCTACTCATCATCATGATGATCCGTAGACTTTCCTCTACAGATACAGGACCATAAGTCCTTTCGTCCAGCTTGTCAGCCCAGAAAAGGAATTTTTCTGAGTGAATTCTCGTGGTAATCTCCAATTTTTGGAGAAAAAACCTGTAGCAAAAGCATCTTGGACAAGTGTCCGGATCCATTGTTTTCTTGGCGGTCTCCTCCGTTAGGATAAATACTAATATGTAATAAATAAATATAATTCCTTAATAAACCTAAGGCTCTGATACCATTTTGAACACCTGGATAGTCGATTGAAATTAATAACGTTTTATAGCTCAAAGAGTATTATTTTGTCAAAAATTGCGAAATTTTAGTACGTGGCATTGTTAAAGACCAGACCCATTGTCCAATAAAGGGAATCAGTATAAGGTACGAGGAATATTTCCAGCCGATATACTAAAAAGTCTTGATTTCTTTAAACATATAATACCCAAAAATGATTTTTTAACAAATAAAATAAATAATCAAGGGTATAATGGTCGTTTTGGGCATTTTACATATATTTTTACAAATGAGAGTATTCTTCACTTTAAGTTACGTAATAGGGCATTCTTCGCTAATCACCCTTTTCTTTATCATTATTATTCATGGGTGAGATTTTAACAATTAAGGTGGTAGCCGGTAGGTAGGTTATAGCTATAATTTTAGAATCTAATTATTGTTAAATTTATTTTTTAAGTGGGTAATTAAATTGAACATTAATTTAGTGATCATAGTATTTCAATTCGAAATCTTAAACTTAACTAAGAGATGTCAATTTAGTTCTTAGTTCGAAACCGATCGGTCGGTCCGATTGAACCAAATTGAAAATAGCCCGAGTCTGATAAGACTAGTCTGAAAATCGAATGGGTTGACCCGATTAACCAATAAAAAACAACCGTAACTTAAAAATTGAAAAAATAAATTCGTTGGTATTAGAATATTTCATTCAAATTAAAATGTCAATGCAATTCACATGTGTATATGTGGTGCAACGTAATATTATTAAACATCTTACATTAAATGTAAAAAATCTAAAACCTTTTGAAGATCTCCGAACGTTAGTTCCTCTCCCAAGAAGGCAAGAAGAAAACCATGGGTTGAGGTTAAATTACTGCAATCTACAGATTTCTTTGTTTCTCTCGTAAAAAAAGAAGATGGCCGGTAATTTTGGGTTATTAAAGCAGAGCTTTGTAGAGAGAGGCTACTATCGAGGAAATACTACTCTAAGGTGGAATTGGATGACTACTACGTGGGGCATGAATTGAAGGCTGCATCCACCGTATCTTCCGATTCATGAGGAGAGCTTGTCGAGGTGGTCCACCTTTAACTCGCTCTGCTTCTCTTACTCTTCGGCCCCCTCTACTATCATCATGAAATTCTCCAAACACAACAACCCATAAGCGCTGCCGCTGCCGTCATGTCGGCGTCGATCGATCCCAGACACTTAGAATGAGGGAAGAGGGAGGTGGCGGCAACCGAAGCCGGCGGTGGTGAAGGTGCACACGGACGAGAATGAGGAGACGTCTAGGTTTCTACAAAGTTTTCTCTCTCCTAAATAACAATAAATCTCCAATATGGTAACTGCAATCCTATAATTAAGGGACGAATTTCTCTTTCATCGCACAAATTACGTATTTGACATTCTAATTATAATTATGTAATATTTTATTCATTTAAAATTTGAAATTAAGTAGTTAATTGTGTGCCACGATCACAATTATAGACAGACAAGATTGATTCCTATTTCCTACTCAAAATGTGGAATTATTTGAATCAATGATACATATTAAAAGATAATTTTAGTATAAATTTTATTTAAAATGTTTTTATCCCTTAATATATTAAATTTTTTATACATATATTTTCTAATATTTTTAGAGAATCTAAAATTATTTTTTTATATAAAATTAATCTTTTTGATTAGTGTTTATTTAGTATAGTATAATTTAATATTTATAAAATATAAACTAATAAAATAAATAAGATAATAAAAAATATAGTTAATTTAAAAATAAATTTATTACTATTAGATTTATTTAACAAAAATAATGGAACATCCCGTAATTTATGGGTTTCACTCACTGGTTACAAATTTAGCAAAAATACATTGATTATATATATCAACAAGGGACCTACTTCTCTCTAGGAGTTAATATGTATAAAAGAGTCATCTCTCTGTCTCTCTCTCCTCGTTTTTATTTTTAGAGGAAGGGCGATCGAAATGGACAATCTAGTGAAAACAAGCTTACGAGATATGCCGAGAAAACTAACGACATATACTGAAGATTATCCGAATACCAGGCTGCATAGTCTAAAGGCCAAAAGCTGTGGAAGAAGGAGAAAAGTTTGATAAAAAATATCAATAATTCATATTTATTTTTAATTAACATAAAAAATATATTTTCACTATAATCACCATTTATATATATATATATATATATAGTCAATTACAAGTGGGTAGTTTCCTAGTATAATAATGAATTTTGAGTGATGAGTCCATTTTAATAGTGTGCTTAGGTATAATTTTAGTGTGTGTTTGTGTACAGGATAATACTTTAGTTGGTGGGGGAAAATGAGGTATTTCTTAGAGCTAGAAAAGATGTACTCCCTAAATCTTCCAAACCCTAACCTTCTAAACCCATTTTTGAATCACAACCTCAACCTCAACAACCTTAATTTGTTTGTCTTATTTCTGCAGGCTTACAATATTTCTAATCTTGTGTCAGACGAAGTGAACAGAGCCGTGCATATCACCAGTCAATATGGTGTGACCATCCTCTAGCCGTGAGGTACATGCCCTTATCAAATCTCATTGGCAAGTTCGGCCTGACAGCTGAGCAGCGTGCATCGAGGCACATAGCAGAGGTAGTAGAGCCAGTGAGCAGTTGATGAGCTACGAGGAATGTAGCGCCACCACTTGTTGATCACCCGGAGCCATCAGATCACGGTGATCAGCCGGAGCCGGAGCCATCAGAGCGTCCTCTGTGATGTCGTAGAGATAAGGCAAAGTGTGCTAGGGCACCGATGCGTGAGTCATCCTCTAGCAGCAGCGGTGGCATGACTGAGGGTGCACTTAATCAGATGCGTGGCGAGATGAGTGCTTTTGAGCAACGGATGATAGAGAGACACGATCAGTTGGAGGCACGATGATCTAAAGAATACGCTCAAGAAATGGGTGGGAGATCTTTTGACAACCTCTCGTTGTGGTCCTTCTCGACGTGCTGATCCGATCATTCATACACAGCGACACCCCCTTATACCGCAGTCAGCTAGCACTTCGATGTAGGCAGCTAGGCCTTCAATGCAGTCACCTCGGCCTTCAAATTTTCAGGCCACGAGCCCCCGACCAGCTTATGCCGTGTCTGACATACCCCACGGGTTGGTGCCTTTTGTGATTACACGTCATTCCTCAGCGGATACTAGATCAGTAAGTTTATTATTTTCAATATTATTTATGATTAATTAATTCTTTTATTTAATGTTATTAAATTTGCATTTTTTTGTGTATACATCATTTCCTTGGCCATTTGACTCTCCGTCAGGCAATGTGGCATCCATTCAGGGCCCGTCGACTACACGTGATGACTCTTCGGAAGAAGAGTTTCACGGTGACTTTCGTTCCCAGTCACGAGTTGTATATGTCCCGCAGGATAAGCCAGATACTATTGATGAAGAAATGGAGAAAAAGTGGAAAGCATTCATGAAGAAGTCATACAGTGACTATGATAAAGTCAGTGAGAGTGAATTTCGAATAACAGTTGCTGACTTCAATTTGATTCTTTGGATGGATACAGATTTTTACTGTGAGGTAATTTTTGTCATTAGGAAATAAAATTCGAATAATGTTTGAATTTATGTTTAGCTAAACCCTCAATTGTTATTGTGCAGACTATAGATCTGTATATGATGACCCTGCAGGCAAGACTGATGCGGAATGAAAGCGTACTCCCTTCTCACACTGGATGACGCACTGTTTTCTGCAGATGCGATTTTTTGTAAGTTTTATCTTTTTTTTTTAAATCTAAGATTTAAATTGTTTTGTAAGTTCTAACTGTTTTGTAGATATTTTTTGAAGCAACGATTGTTATCAGATTATAACGAGATGATTGAGCAAACCAATGAGCTTAAATTGGAAGGATGAGAGGCGAAAGCGGAGTATTGCAAGATCAACTACAAGCCTCATCACTCCTTATGTGACACAATCCATGCTCGTGGATTAGGGTCGACCAGCTTGCCCTGGTGGAATGCCACTACGGTAAGTGATGTTTTGTTTCTTGGTAATATGTTATTTAATGAGCATGTTTAAATATGTTATTTGATGAGCATGTTAGGACCGTTTCGTTTTTGAAATTTGAAGCTTCTGCCCGGTTTCATTTTTTTGATTTCTGGACCGTACGAGTATCCGAATTTTTCATTTCTTAACATTATAAAATACTACATCGAGTTAGGAGCAATGTCCAATTTGAATCTTTTCATTTCGTTTTGTTTTCAATTTACTACGTTTTTCGCAAAATGGTTCCGCAGAAATATTAAATATTACAAATTGTGCCATTTTGAAATTTGAAGCTTCTGCCCGGTTTCATTTTTTTGATTTCTGGACCGTACGATTATTCGAATTTTGCGTTTCTTAACATTATAAAATACTACATCGAGTTAGGAGCAATGTCCAATTTGAATCTTTTCATTTCATTGTGTTTTCAATTTACTACGTTTTTCGCAAAATGGTTGCGCACAATGTAACATATGTTATTCAATGTAGGTCGTTTTTTCCATTGTCATCAATCAACATTTTGTGCTTATTGTTGTTGATATGATGACACGGAAGTACATTTTGTACGATTCACTGTGGCATAATTTGAGTGAAGACGCCAAAAAAGCAAGATTCTTGTCATTGGGACCTATGTGGTTTATGTTGCCATATGTTATGTCACATGCATTCTATTGGAGTCATCAACAGTTAGGACTCCATGAAGTTTTATCCCCATTCAAGTAGGTAATTCCGCCACATTCGGATCTATGCAAGCAGCGTGACAACCATAGTTGTGGTCCATTTCTGTGCATGCATGCAGAACGTCTAATTAGTGGGAGTCCTTCAATAGTATGGGGAAACAAAAATGTGAAGGCCTATCGTAGATTAGTTGCTCAGAGTATTTTCTCTCATTGTAGTTGATTATTATTTTCAATGTAGTTTGAGAGTATTGATTACATTTGGTATTGTTTATGAGGTTTATATAGAATTTGAACCCAAGCCATTATGTTTAGAGATTCTACAGGAGAGTATCAAACCAAGTCAGCTATTACATTCATTCGATTAAGAAATACAAATAAAAGTTAATAAACTAAAGTAAATACATAGCAAACACAAAATTACATTCATTCTTATTAGAATATCTTGAATATTTCTTCAAATATAAAATATATATATATATATATATTCTTGTTAGAATATATTGAATATTTTTTCAAATTAAAGTGCTCACATAACTACCTTCATAATGCAAAAGATAATATAATCCACATGACAACATCCATAATGCAAAGATAATATAATCATACTACAAATTAAGCATTGAATTAATTTGGACAATTAGGAAGACCTCACCGTCTTGCTCTTCGACTTGTAGTGCCCGATGATTCTTCCCACCCCCTACATCTACTCATCCTCGGTCTATTCGGCATTCTTATTACTTTGTTTGGCAAAACCTCAATGCTTGAGATATTTTCGGGCAAATTCCAATTTTATTTCGGAGGAATTTGATATATGACACCTTTATACTCATCTACAACTGATGATGATTTATAGTAATGTGCTACAAAATCAATCGTAGTTCTTCCAGATTTCCTGCACAGATAATAATATTCTAATAAAATCTCAAAAAAATAATCTAAATTAATTCTCAATTTTAGCATAATATAAAAGTACGTACGTAATTCCTGCAATAGCATGAGAACACGGGATCCCGTCGTATTGAAATTTCATGCATTCACATGTCCGAAGTTCATGTCTGCAGGGTAATAATCATCAAACCAATTTGTCGAAGCTGCAAACCTTCTGATATTTTCTAGTTCATCATTCAAGTTTGAGCTTTGTGAAGTTCCACCCATATCAAATGAAGATTGGTTGATATAACTAACATATACTGTAGGACTTGCGACGTTCATACATAAATAAACTAATTATGCATCACTTGTCAAACTATATTTCATCATTTGTCCACTCCGCAATGCCGACAAGTAACAAATTTCATACTCTCTCCCCGGTGACATCAACATGTTGTTAATGCAAAATCTAAGATTAAAGATCGAAATGTCATTTCTAGGTAGTGGTGCAATCTGATCTTGTCCATTCCCGTAGCTACAATCAACCTAATAACCTCCGAACTTAACGTTCACAATTTGACAATCCATCATCTACAAATCAAAAATAGAAATTATACACAATTGCATTCAGATATTATCTAAAATCAATAAAACAAACATTTTTCCAAGTATATCTATTGATAAGTAATCACATACATGATCTAAATACTATTATGTATAAACCGCTAGACAAAATCCCTTGAACCGCTAGATGGATTTTGGGGAGGTCCCGGGAGGTTCAAGCATATTCATCTGACGGTCCAACCGTGAATGCCTCGAGTTATCATTATAGTACACAAAAATCATAATATATAGTTAAATTAAATAACATGCAACTCATATCATCTATTACAAATATCAAAATAACATTTTCATGTAAACATAGTAAAAATCTTTAAATTATCTAAACTTATATACTAAAACATTCAGAAATACCATCTCCTACACGATCCACTATGAACCGCTAGACTAAGCATGATGGACCGCTGGTACGCCTGCGAGAGGTCCCAGCGGTCCAGATCTCTTAGTCTAGCGGTTCATGTTTTATTTGAACTATAGCAATATTATAATGCAATTACTTGAATTGTATCTTCGATATCACTCTGTTTGAACCCAGATACGAGATAATTCGAGGAGAATGGTTTCAACAACTTTTTGCTTTGTTTTGGAGTGTTTTGAATAATATTCATACAAAGGAATCTTATGTTATATATATCAAACAATATTCATTCAAAGATATCATATGTTATAATATCAAACAAACATAATAGTCCAAAAATTATATAGTAATCAAATACTCAATTATTACTCAAAAAGTGTGTAAGAATTGTGTAAGAGTGTATAAGAGTGTGTAAGAATTATACATTTTTTAAATCAAATAGATATTTTCTACATGTATTTAAATATTTTAAATATTTTGTTCATATAAAAATTGAAAGTGGATAGTTTTCACTATTATCACGTAATAATAATATGTCTTCCACATGTCGTGGAAAACATTGTTATCTTGGAGCTAGTCAGGAATTTATATTATAGCTGGAAAAAGATATATACAGCACGTGCTCTTAATACTTTGACGCCAACCATTGCTTCGTAATCGAATATTTCCGATCCCAAGTGATTATGTCGGAGCAGCCGACAAAACTCAAGACTTTTCTTAGTATTACGAAGCTCGAGTCTTTTTTGCCTCTACAATTCTTCACCTTTTTCATGAGGGAGGATTTTTTTGAATTTTCTTTTAATTATTTATAATTTATGCTTCGCTGGAAATAGAACGACTTGTACATTAGTAAGAATATAAGATATTTTTTCAGTGAGAGAGAAGAGGGAGAGGGAGAGACTTTGATTGGTTTTGAGGAGGGGATAGAGTTGGAGAAAGAAAAAGCTTGATGGATTATTTTCTGGGTTCACTTGAAATGCTGACATTCTGCAAAGATGCAGCTGGAGTCGCAGGTATTTCAATCTGTTTTCTCCAGCCGTGTTTCTAGTTTTCTTGCTTTCAATCTTACTTTTTGTTCATGGGCTTTGCCTTTTCTATCCGTTTATGTGGTTGATTGAAAATTGATACTTATTGGGTTTCTCTTTTCTGTGTTTGAATACAATAGTAGTTTGTAAAAATTGAAGCTTTTCTTGGAAAGGATTGAAGGGCTTCTTATGTAATTAATTACCTTTAATCTTCTTTACTACTTCTTGGATTTACTTGATTTGGGAGAAGCTATCTCTGTCAAATTATCATGAATTATATGATGGTGAATGGCACCTATGGAGTCATATTTGATTCTTACACGCAATCAACCATTGGAATAGGTATGGTGCAATGCTAAATAAGATTCTTGCAATGAAGCCCCCACAAAGTTTCTGCACTTGTGGAATGTATTTTTGGTTGCTAACTTAGATTAGGGAGTGACGGATAACTTAATAGGGCTGCTGATGCCATTGACCTCGGTTTGACTCTCATTGATGCATAAATCTAAGGAATTTTTTTGATGGGAATTTAGTCATCTATCTATGATCTATCTATTAACTGTGTTTCAATATGAATTGCTTCAATCGTGTTGCAGGGAACATCTTTGCTTTCGGACTATTTCTATCTCCAGTGTGAGTTTTCAAACATTCAGTTCATTTTTACTCAGAATTCAGAAACATTTAGCTTGAAACTGGGAAGATAGGACTAATGTAGTTTTGATCAGCAATCTCATTTTTCTAAGGTTTCTGATCTTTTTTTTTTCAGACCTACGTTTAGAAGAATTATTAGGAATGAGTCGACGGAGCAGTTCTCCGGGCTGCCTTATATCTATGCTCTCTTGAACTGCTTGATCACTGCTTGGTATGGTTTGCCAATGATCTCAACTGCCAACTTACTCGTCACCACCGTTAATTCAGTTGGCGGACTTTTTCAGTTAGTTTACATCACTATCTTCATATATTTTGCTGAAAACAATAGAAAGGTTATTTCTCTCCTCTTGCTTCGACGAACAGTCTTTGTGCTTTTAGCCTCTCTTTGATACATAATTTGATTCTAGAAGTTTTCACTGCAGTTGAGGATGTTAGGACTGCTTGTGTCAGTTTTCGTAGTATTTGCAATCGTTGCAATTGGAAGCTTGCTCATAGATGACTTTGAAGTCCGCCATTTGATCGTTGGATTCTTGAGTTGCGCTGCCCTCATATCTATGTTTGCCTCACCATTGTTTATAATTGTACGTGCTGCCTTATAGCTTCTTGGAATAAAATTATTTCTGTCATATCTTCACATTCCTTCGTTTCGTGATGGTTCTTTGTGAAGTAATTAATTGCTGCATTTTTGGGCAGAATTTAGTGATTCGAACAAGAAGTGTTGAATTCATGCCGTTCCATCTGTCCCTCTGCACGTTCCTGATGAGCACATCTTTCCTCTTATACGGGATCTTCAATTTCGACCCGTTCATATATGTAAGTCCTCTCAATTTACTGTAAGATATGATCTTTTGTCGAAAATCTGACAAGTATGCGTGCAATGACTACCTTCCTCGCCCTATATTTCAGGTACCAAATGGAATCGGAACCATTTTAGCCATAATACAGCTATGTTTATTCTGGTACTACACGAAGCCCTCGACTGGAGCTTCTTCAGAACCGTTGATAGTTTCTTATTCTGGTAATGACGTATGAAAAGGTAATGCATCTGTGGCTAGCTCTTGTTGCAGCTTCAATTATTATTAGACTAGATCATGTTTGCTATAACTTATTCCTTCCCCTCTCGATCTATGGTATAATTTATAGTTTCTAGCAATTAACATCCAACATTTTTGCTCTTAGGTGTTTTCTCCGTTGAACTTTATCGTTTACTGCACGCTTTTGAGACAGAAGAGTTAACGTACTCAAGATTTTGAGTCTCGAAGGAAAGAATCGAGCTCATCTACGTAGGTTTCCGTCATGTTCTGGTTCCTTGTGTATACTTAGTGGCTCTTTTCATTATTCATTCTTCAACTTCAAGTCAATATTTGACTGTTCGAAGTACTTTTGGTTGTGTCTTTTATTTAATTTTTATATATATTTTTCAATTTGGTTTAATCGTTTTCATTCTATTACCAGTCATAACCCAAGAAGGATTAAGTGAATAGTTGTGTGATTAATTTCATGTGAGTTGAATGGATACTATTATTTCTCTCATAAATTATGAAGTGGAACGATATGTCGATTCTTTTAAACATGTGTTGGTGAATTTAAGGTTCCCTTGGAGCTAGTAAATGGTTTGAGAAATTGGTGATTTATAGTATGTGATTGGTGATATTCAATCCCATTTTTTACAGTTATAATTATTATTATTTTCTTGTTTCTAAATAGTTATTCTAACTCAAAATTTTGAAGTTTATTTATGGCAAATTTTCAATTTTATCCATATTTAATCTGATATTATTGTTTGAATAGATTTATGAAGATATTCTATAAGTTTACAAATATATACTTTAACAGGTCTAGTGAGTTATAATGAATAAATTGGTGAACTAGTGTCATGTATATTCAAAAGTAGGAATATAAACAAATAGAACTACTCACGAGCTATTTGAGGTTCGATTTAATAAAAGTTCGTTAGGAGGTTGACCCGATAGTAAACGAATCAAGTTCGAGCATGATTTCGAGCTCAAGCTCGAACCGAGCTATTCATGAACATGTTCGAGTTCGTTTGTTCACGAGCATGTTACTGAGTCTGTTCACCAATCTTCTAACGAGCCTTCAATCGAGCATTTTGTTGAGCCATAAATTAAAATAACTAATTTTATAAGAATAAAATTTTATATGCGCTTGAAAACTATTAATAAGAATATCAAACGAGTCGAGCTCAAGTTCGAAAACAATTTTATCGAGCATCCAACGAGCGGAGCTCGAGCCGACCTCGAACTTGAACAATATATCAAAAGTTCGAATTGAGCTCAAACACTGTAATATTCTAAATGAGCTGATTAGTATCGGCTCGGCTTGTTTAAACCTCTTACGTGGTGGGCCGCTATTCATGGAACAAATATAGTGGATCACCACTGAACAAAATTTTTTGTGTCCACCCCTGCATGTATGTAAGGCTGTACGTGTTAAACTTCGGTGTATGTCAGGACCGACCCATATATTTTATTTTTATAAATAATATATATTTTTTCTATATTTTTTTTATATCCTTCTTGCTTTCACTTAATTTGTGCAACTCCTTAACCTTGATTGCAAATTGTACTTCTTCAAGAGTGATGGTTCTCTGACTGCCATACAGCTAAATGTTAAGGGGTATCTAAATGAGTACCGGATAATGGGTAAAACCTAGGAAACTCGTACCTAATTGCATATCGAGTGCCCGAATACTTAAATTATTCGGGTATGGGACAGGTAACGGATTAAAAACTTAAGATTTTTCGAGTTCGAGTATTATGCGATACCGTTTGTATATACCTGAATATCCGTTTATAAACTTAGAGTTTATATTTTTTACTATACTTATTTTAATTAACATTAAATTTTTTTGTCATATTTTAAATTATAATTAAACTATACCTAATAAAACTCTAAGTAATGACACGGCAATCAATACTTATTTTCTCAAATTTTAAAGTTTTCTTCTTCTCCTCAAATCAGCCACCGACTCATCACAAATATTTAGAATTGGATTTATATATTTATATAATATAATAACTATATTTTCTTTATCTTCTAATAGTGGTTACATCATTTGTTCACGGAGGAGAGACTATAACAATGACTATAGAGTGGACATAATATGTATTGATTATTAATTGCTAATAATTTTTATTGATACTTTGTTCGTTTGTTTATTTGCATTATGATGTTTGAATTTGCATTTTGAACTTTGTTAGCTATCTAATTTAATTTTAATATTTAATATAAAGATTATTTAATGGTTGAAGTTGAAAATAATTTATCATTAATTTTGCATTGACATGTGATGTGAAATGGTGTAGTGATTGCATAGTTACAAATATATATTTTTTAATTAAATATTCGGGTATTAGGGTACCCAACTCGAAATACCTGGTAGGGTATTGGTTACCCGAACTCTAATTCAGATTCGGGCAACGGATATGCATTTTGATATATTTTGGATACAAGTACCGAAAATTTAAGGTAGAGTATCCGATTCGAACCGTTTAGACACCCCTAATAACATCCTTCACATACACGTAGGACTTTGGTAAGGCATTAGGCAATATATATGATGGTCTTGTCTTCATCATCCATCTTCACATCAATATTATCAAAGCAATCTATGAATTTATTGAACTCAATCCCTTTTCCCTCCAAAAACTTGCAAGAATAAAATCTTTGTTTTATGTAAAGTATTTACAAAATACTTTATCTTATACAATTCTTTTAGTTTGGACCAAATATCTAAAACCGTTGTTTCTTTGGCCACCTCTCTCATAACCTTATCTCATAGGCAAAAAGCTAAAGCGTTGTGTGACTTTTTAAGAATATGATCTAATTTCAACTTAGATTCTGCATCCACATCCATCTTCTACTTGTTGACTGCTCAATTTGTGTCAAAGAAAATGATAATGAAAATAAAAGTAAATCATTGAGAGTTTACATGGTTCAGTTGCAGTAGCAACCTACATCCACATAGAGTTAATGACTCAGTTTATTGATAACTAAGAACATGTACAAAGTAATTACAATACACACAAGAAAGAATAAACTCTCAATAACACTATTTTCTTTTCTAAAGAACTTCTATGTTAAACTCTATATAGTTTTCCATCTTCAATGGTGAAATATTAAAACTAATTCGCCAAACTCTATGTTGTATATAAATTTAATTGGGATATTTTTTCTCATAATTTTTCAATTTGATCAATAAATATATGAATTTAAGATTCTTTTTCTTATTTCTCTCATGACGATGTTCTTTCAAGTTTAATTTGATTCAAAATACAATATTTTTCTTTTATATTAACATGCATATAAAATAAGACTTTATATTCTATATCGAATAAGGTTATTATGAAAAAAAATAAGAAAAATCGTTTATGTATTTATTAGTCCAATTGATAAGTTATGATAACAAAAAAACGTATTTTTAATTTATATATTTATTCACTAGATTAAAAAGTCATAGAAAAAAATTAAAATTTGTTAAAATTATTTGAAATTTGAGAGATTAAATCTAATTTAATCTATTATACTTGACTATTAAATACTCACACGAACAAATCTCTCAGCTGAAAAACAACAATTTTGATTCTGTATTAGGGTTTTGGGACTTTGAATTTTTGAGGACGAATAAGGGGGGTAATCAGTTACCCGCAAATTGGCAAACCTTGTTCGATTTGTAAGTGATTATATTTTATTTGGAATTTCCAAATACTATGTAATTTTTATTTTGTTTCAGTTTTTCGTATTACCCCTGCTTATGGATGGGGTGTTTATGGTGTCATTTTACTAAATTCTGGATTTTGCTTCTGTTATGTGACCATCATACTTGTGTATAATGGTAGTGTCATTCGCTTCGCGTTCCAGGCAGGGATATGTATTTTAATATAAGTAGATTTGAGATTTTTATTCAGGTGCAGTTATTGAATTGTTGATTCTTCTTCTGCGTCATTAGTTTGCGAATGATGAAATTGCAGTCGAATCTATGAATTCCATAATGTACATTTTGCTATGCTTAATTAGTTGCATTTTTTTCTGAATTTAGGCGTATCGGGTTTGCTTCATCCACCTCTTTCAGCTTTCTGTAGAAGTTGGTGTTTTGAGTTATTCAGATTAGTAAGATAAGTATCAAATATGTCGGCTAGAAATCGAGGGCCTCAGGTTCCTTCTAAGGGAGTTCCACATGGTGGGTTACCCCAGCCTCCCGTGCTCGAACAACATTTCTCTAGAGGTACTCGGGGACCTCCACATCCTGCATTACACGAAGAAGTTAGGGAAGCTCATTATAGCTTGTCTGGCCCTCGACAGCTCCCTCCTCACCCCGTGATCATTGAGGAGCGACTGGCAGTTCAACACAATGATATCCAAGCTCTGCTAGTTGATAACCAGAGGTTGGCTGCAACTCATGTGGCGCTTAAGCAGGAATTAGAGGTTACACAGTATGAACTTCAGAGAGCAGACAAGTATGCACAAACTCTGCATGCTGAGAAGGACTTACAAATGAGGGAACTGTATGATAAATCTGTTAAAATGGAAAATGAACTCAATATTGTTAATGCTATGAGGTCTGAGCTCATGCAGGTGCATATGGATATCAAGGAGTTAACTGCTAGTAGGCAAGATCTTACTGCACAGGTCCAGATGATGACACAAGATTTAGGTAGAGTTACAGCAGATCTGCAACAGGTTCCAGCTGTTAAGGCAGAGGCCGAAGGCCTGAGACAGGAGCTGGAGCGAGTAAGGTGTGGGCTGGATCTTGCGTGAATTTCATTTTCATGATTGTGCCTGTTCTTTTATCCATGCACATGCATTATAGTGACTGATGTTCTGCAGGGCTGCTATTGAGCACGAGAAGAAGAGCTTTGCTGAAAGCTTCGAGCATGGTAAGGTAATGGAGAGTAAATTAGTCTCTATGGCACGTGAAATGGAAAAACTTCGGGCTGAATTGGCAAATGCAGAAAAAAGAGCTCCTGCTGCTGGAGCACTGGTTGGAAATCCAGGTATTGTAAGTTTGGTCTCAGTAAATGTGTGGCATTGCAAATCATATTTCAAGTTTAAGGAAGACGAAATTCCATAAGGGGCAAAAGCTAAAATACCCATTTTAATAAGTAAAAGATAAAAAATATCCACCTAAAAATAAAAGATAAAAATTACCCTTTACATGAGCACATGAGGAAATTCATCATGTGCTCATGTATTTCATTTCACAAAATAATTTGAATAACATGAGCACATAAGGAAATTCCTCATGTTATCATGAAAATAACATGAGCACATGAGGAAATTCCTCATGTTATCATGAAAATAATATCGTGAAAAGTCGGTAGTTTTTATCTTTTATTTTTAAGTGGGTATTTTTTATCTTTACTTTTTGAAATTGGGTAATTTTACCTATTACCCCATTCTTCCATAATTCCATTTTTTTTATTGACCTGTAATATGCATTTAGCAACCCCAACAAAATATTACGCATGTAATGAAGATCATAGATAGTTTTGATGGAAAAAAGTGAACCATTTTGGAATTGGATTGAGGTATGGAGATACACGGGGTTGAAGCTGCCAAATATGGATAAGAAGTTGGTAATCATCTGAAACAAAATTATCTTCCATCTATATCAGCTTCACCCCAGTGATATCAATGTCAATACATCTCTATCATTATTGCAGGCACTTCATTCAGTTCATTAAATGATTTACTAGTAAGCGTTATTCTTGGATTGAATATCTGCAGGTTTGGCTTACAATCCCAACTATGTGAATCCTGAATCAGGGTATCCTGGCAATCCGTATCCTGTTGGATATGGCATGATGCCAACAAATGCGGTGCACCCAGTAAGTTATAAATCCTTGCATTTCGACACTTTTGATCCTTCAGTGTGTCCTTAAAAGAGTCGAGCTTTAGAAAAATTACATTTTAGGACTGTTTGCTTGGCATTTTCATGTATGTTCGTTCTGAATATTAGATATACATCGTCATCTTGTTTCAGGCACCCACTGGTGGAGAAGGCTATCCTCCTTATGGCCCTGGAACTGGTGCTTGGGGTTCTTATGATCCTCTACGACCGCAAGGGTCCAGGTAGACCAGCTTCATTGTTATGGTATATACTTGCTCATGACACATGACTGCTACATCATTACTTGTATTGGATTGTATGTACATTTCATATCAATGATGAAAGTTGTTAACAAAATAACATGTCTTACTCCGTACCTTTGTGTTTGTGTGGCGATTTAGTGCTGAAAGCGAGCCTAATTCAAACGCATCATTACGCATGATAACTTCTTTCCATGCCTCCGCTCCTCCCTTGTCCTCACAACTGAACTTGTTAGAAGTGTCTTTGATTGTGCCTTTTGCTGCTAAATTCCATGGTATGAACTTTGCTAGTACAAGGGACACAATTGTTTTACGCCCTATTCAGTTGAGCACTGGTGTTATGTTAAATTCCATGTTCTATTTATCACAAAATTGAGGATCCAAGTTTTATTAGTCCAAACTCCAAAGGGGCATTGCATTTTATTCAGTGAAGAAGGTATTTACAAAGCTTTTTGTTATTTTGTTTTACGAAATCAATTTATACACTCGTGATCATTTTAAAGTCGATCAAAAATTATAAAAATTTATTTAATGTCTCAAACTATCCATTGTTGTACTCGTTACAAACTCGATTAAGAATGATTTCATAACATGTTCTCGTCTACAGTGTCGTATGACCCATTATAAACTCAAATATTACAGTAGAAACATTAAAATACACATTATACAAATAATAAAAATAAAATAAAATTTCAACTATAAAAAATTAAATAATTTACAAACACTCGTTGAATCATCTTTAACTAATCATTTATTATTCATACATGTTTGCAAAGCATCTCGTACCCTTTCTAAACTCGTATAGTAAAACTCGCCTCGTACTGATCTTAGAACCAATTATAAATAGTTAATAAAGTAGGAGTGAAGTATCGTGAAGTTAAAACTTTTTTCTTTTTAGGAAAATTGTCACTTTAATGGGACTAACTCAATAAGGAAACGTGGTCACATTTAACTATTTGTTTATATTTTAAACGGCTATAATAATAGAACTTATTAATTAACTAAACACATTTATTTATTTATATACTCGTATTCATTTAAAATTTGTATACGCAAATTTGCTGCAAAACTAAATAAAATGATAATACACAACTTGTTATTCTCTCTACTATCCATTCATGTCATAAAAACTAATATAGTAATATTTGTTAGTTAGTTGAACATGATAATTTATTTATATGCTCGTGCCCTTTTCAAACATGATTAAAAATCATTTCCCAACTTGTCCTTGGTTGAAACCTTTATAATGAAATTTCATGTTAATCCAAATCTTACAAAGTAAACATTAATAGTTACATAAAAATAAAATTGTGCAATCTACTAAATTCGATTAATTGTCTCAAAATTGATTAAAATATTATTTTACTTCTTGATATCGTACCATAAACATTATTCATCGTAATTATTTAGTTTGCGATGAGCAAACAACAATGATGTTAAAAAATGAGTTGTTCGTAATCAAATTTAAAAAAATAAGTACTTCATCCCCTGCTAAATGTGGCCAAAAGAAGTCCGACACAGAGTTTAAGAAATTAAAGTGTTGTTTTAAAAAAGTTGAGTGATATATTTTAAAGAGAAATTATTTTTGTTTTTAGAAAAATGGTGACTTTTACTGGGACGATCTAATATAAAAACATGATCACATTTAGCGGAACGCATCGAGTATAAGCTATGTGAGCCCATGATTGCATTTTATATGAGCAAATTGATATTTCCAAATTAGATTGTTGTTGTGTATTAAGTTTGATGAGGAATAAATCATTACTATAATGCTCATTAAAGAAATATAATTAGATTTTTGTAGGATTAATGTCTCTAAGGTCCACCTCGGTGAATTTGTAGGCAAAAAAAACCACCATTTTTTCTCATTGTCAAGTAGGTCCATTCTAATGCACTTTTGTTCAAAAAAACCCAAATATATTAAGGGTGTTCCCTATTTTACCCTTATTAACTAATTAATTATTTTTTTAAGGGTGTGGTGACATACAGGTGGTGGCAGCGATGGCGGCGGCGGCCGGAGACCGGCGGCGGAGTCCGGCGGCTGGAGACCGGCGGCGGAATCCGGCGCCGGTCTCCGGCGACCAGTAGCTGTTGCTGGCGGCCAACTGCTGCTGCCGGCGGCCGGTGACCGGCGGTGGAATCCGGCGACCGGCTACCAGCAGCTGCTGCCGGTGACCGGCGACCGGCGGCAACGGCAACGAGGCAAAGGGTGGTGGCAGAGGGAGAGAGAGAAAGAGAGAGAGAGAGATGCATAATGAACCATCAGTAGAGGTAATGAACCATCTAGCTTGA